>JANHFX010020209.1:36633-71138 GCA_027560015.1 Chloroceryle amazona
GACCACAAAGTTCTCAACTTCCAAATAAAAAAGATCCAGGGAGGTTAAGAAGGACCAAACACAGTTTTACCCTTTGACCAACCATGGATCCTCAGGTGATTGGCTTCCCTTGTTTTCTCCTCTCTGGAGTTCTGAAAGGAATCTAATAGTATAACTAGTTTTGTTGAACTGTTTGATCCTCTACAGTTGATAAAATGATGTGGTACGACATTATGAAATTTCATTTGGACTCCTCTTTCTTGATTCACCTTATTCATTTTGAATTGTGAAAGTGTCCAGCCATCTATTTCCTTATAAAAAAAGGAGTAGAGCAAACATATTCTCTCATATTCAAATGAGCTTTACTGCCCACCTCCCACAAAAGCAAAGTACTGAAAATTAAGATGTGTATAGGAGAATTCAAAGAAAAATTGTATCAAAGATGACAAACTGTTTTCTTAAAAGAAATTTAAGATTTAAATAAGCTTTTTCTAGTACTTCTATGGAAGAGAAACCCAAGTACTTCAAACAATTGATGTATTCTGTTTTGAGAGTCGTATGACTGGTAGCAAATTGTAATTCCTAAACATTTAAGTTTGTACTGCTTTGCTTTTTTTTTATAAAGCATATGCAACATGTAACTAAATCTGAGATGACATCCTTGGTTGCAAATGCATCTTGCAAAAACCAGAGCTGTGCAGGAGGAAATTAAGTAAACAGTCATTCCAACCATATAGCTAAGTAATGGGAAATGTTCTTCCTGCTAATTTACACATGCAAATTAGATCAGGCTCTTGTATCAATAAATCAATACAGCCTAATGAATTCCTTGGGTGGAATTCAAATATGGCTAACTGCGAGCTGAGGTTTTTTGCAAGAAAACAGTCTGTACCTTGCTTTTGATGGAGGTTTCAAATTATCCTGAAAGACAGTGCTGTCATTAAGTAGATAAGGGTGTTACCATCACAAAACTCACAGCATTATAGCAAACACTTTATTTCTAGTAATCCCTAAATGTTCAGCCAGGAGCTGAAATGTGAAGCATATTTTTTTTTTTTTCCTATTGCTTTCTGACCTGAGCAATCCTGTCAGTTTTCCTGCGAAGTAGCTGTCTCAGTCAACTCCTGTGGCATTTTCTCCTGATGCCTGTATATTATCATTCACGTTGCTACTTCACCTCCCTCTTCCTTCAGTACCTGCACACCACTGGATGGCTGCAGGCAATACGGTGCTGTCAGTCACATCCTTTCCTTTTTTCTGCCTTCAGTGAACTCTGGTTTACAATCCTGAATAATCATTCCATTCAAAACTTATTCAAGTGACAAAAAATTAATGAAGTTATAATTTTCTGGGTTATATCTGATTTATAAGAGAAATGTACACTCAGCTACTTGTTACTGTCTAGAGTTAACAGTCACCATCTTACCATTATCCTTAGTGATGTACAAGAGGTTAGTATCTTAAATATAGGTATGGATGCCTATTATCAAGTCTGTGCTTCAAAAAGTACTGCATCGATCGCTCTAAATATAGTGACGCACTCCTTGGTTTGTGAGAAAGTCATATTGACATTTTATGTGTTTTATATAATAGACTGCACTTAGAGCAAATTGAACAAGATTTGTTCCTTTAGTGGGTAATAGAGTTTTCTTTGTCTAGCTGCTTTTAGTGGCATGGAAAGTAAGCTTGGGTCATCTCAGCTGGTAACCTCACTCAATATTGCAGGATGTATCGATTTAATTATATGAAAAACATTATGTACACTGAGATATTTTAGATTATAGATACCTTGAATTTTCTATGTAGTAGTGAATTCGGTGATCATTTATTGTTTGGATTAAGTTTTCTTTTTTTTTCCCAAGAGAAATGAAATTTACCCAAATAATATTACCCAAAATGTTTTACAGTTATATGACTGTGTAGGTATCATCCCCCAAAAAAATATGGATACTACTCTTGTTACTAATGTATCTGAAACCAAGTGTGAAGCCCATAGGTGTGACCAATTTGTCTGTTACCATTTAATTTCCTCATAGCTGTGAGCCCTTCAAACTAATCTACAAAAAGAACTTAGAGTGAATAGAACCATGTACTGAATTTCTATGTTGGGCATAATGGCTTTTAAAAATCCAGAGCTGACAATTATGGACAAATTCATCAAATTGAGTATGTGCTGTTTCTGCTTTACATAAAGGAGAAGGCTCCTAAAGTTTGGGGTGATTGATATTGATATGACAAATGTGGTGCAAGCTGACTCTCAGGAAAGCTGTTCTGCAAAAGCTTTTTGTAATAGTATTTAATAGTATTCATTATCCATTTCACTTTAAAATACTGGCTGAAACTATAAATACTGTGATGTTTCTTACAAGATAAATATCAAGTTCTTGTTTTTCTCTTGCCAGTGAGCCAGTCTAGCTCTGTAACTACTAATACACTTTGTTTTGTATCTATTGAATTCAGCTCACTTTAACATGCAAAATAGAAGACAAATTTCAATCTAAGCTCTCCATCCTGTACTAGAGCCAAGTTACATTGTAACCCGTACAATTGCATGAGAGCTTTCATGGATGTTATCTGCCTGGAATACCAAATGCTGCTTATTTCATTCATTTATATTGCTATGTCTGCATTTCAAATTTCTGCATATTCAGGTCACCTCTACCAATACAGAAATTTTGTAGATCAATATGTTTGTGATATTCGCTCTCTGTGTGCAATCCACACCGTGCCCGTAATGCCTCAGCTTGCCTCTCTGCTTTTTCTCCCTTTTCAAGTTACCTCATATGATCAACATTAAAGCTAATTCAAACTTCACATAACCAGAAGGTAAACACATGAATGTGTCTTCACCTTAAACAGTGGTGTATGGATTGTCTCTGAGCTGTAATTTGCTTGGGGTTTTGAGACGCTTTTGTAAATTCAGCGTTTTGTGCTATTTGTCTGTCTGGTTTGGTTTTTAAATATGAAATCACCATTCACCCTTGAAGCCACCTTCACAGCTGTTGAAAAGTGCAGACTTCATCAGCATCATACTAAAATTGATTTTACAGGCTGATATTCATGAAGGTTTTTTTAATTGCTTATGAAGACAGCATTCTCACGATGAAATGTGAGGAAAGATAACAGTACTTGGGCCCCAAATAAAACCACCAAAGATCACAATGGTTTCTGTAAAATCTTGAAAGAAAGCTTAACTAGCAACCAACCTAATGAAAAACTCACAGTTTTATAATGTAAAACTTTGAGTTCAAGGAACAGGGCTCCTTTGTTGGTACTTGATGATCAGTGTGGTCAAGGATGATGGATTGTTTTATTGCAGATAGCTGATCACAATCAACATTTCTCAATCAGCCTGAAGTGAAAGGCATAAAGGAGTAGAAAACATCAGGTTAGAAATGATATGATAAAACAGTTTAAGAATAGTTGAGTCTATAGAAAGAAAGAAAAGTTCTGAATGGCAAACCATATCTGTCTCGGGATACAAATGTTGCAGCTTGGAAAATTATGTATTTTGTGTATTTTAAAGTGTTTCTGTAAGGCTTTTTAGGGTGAATTTCAAGAACTAGGAGAAGATCACTCTCAAGGTCTTACTAAGTAGCTGATTCCTTTTGGGCATATATCCTTCTCCTTTACCAAGATATTCAAAGCAATGCAGCTCTCTTAAAAAAGAAAACAACAACAACCAAACAAAAACCAACACACACCCACACCCTCTTTCTCCTAAACAGACACATCACAGAGAAGAGCAGTAGTATTTTTTTCCCTTTGGAAAAGAATGAGTCTCATAAGAAAATGGAAGCAAGCATTGAAAAAGCCACAGAACAGCTCTGAATCTCTATCAGCTCTGGAGATATCTGGCCCCTCATCAGCAGATGTGTCCTGTGTTTAGCCCACTGACAGTATGCCAGGAAATGTTGTGGAAGTTATAAGGGATAGTGCAGGAGGAGCAAGATTAACTGTCTGAAGCATAGGTGGAATAACACCAGTCTTCATAGGAAAAGATTTGCACCTGTCAGCCACTGGAGAGCAGAACTAGTTCAGAGCTCTAAATCATCCTCCATGAGGGCCAAGGGCATAATAAACCTGTTATTTATTAACTGTATTTTACTGAAAAGGTGTAGTATAAGAAGAAACTTTGCAAAAGTACTGGTAACTCAGGTACACTGAATTTCTGTCTGAATCAGTGATAAACTGCTGCTGTGTTCTTAGCATTCCTGTTTGCTTATTTTTAATAGACCCGTATTCATAGTAGGATAAAATAGCTGTAAGGGTTGTGGTGTTGTGATAGGCAAATCTGGCCATCATGCAAGTGTCTTAAGTTCCACTTAAGCTTGTTGAACAGAGATTTGTGCTGCATCTGAGACTTCTGTGGTCCATGTAGTCCTTTCCTGTCCTCTAACTGTTCTGGACTCAAAGAAATGATGTATCATCTCTTATATTTCCTAAAATCAAATGTATTGAGCCTTCACCTCACGCAATAGCACGTTGTCATTTTCTGTGTGGTTCAAACACCACAGTGCATAAATTTTCTTTAATCTTATTATCCTTGAGAATATTTGCAATGAAATTGGTGAGCTATTTTCAACTGTTCGTTCTGTGCTTTGAAAGTTGGAAGGTTAATTTTGAATGCACATCCTCTTGACCAGTAAAATCTGTGCTTAGCGTGATTATTTCCAAATCCCTGCATGTTCCAGCAGGTTAGTACATGAATAGTGTGAGGCATCTGTTAAATTCAACCTAATTACATTTAAACAAGTGTCTCGAGAAAGGTGAGAATTGAGAGGGACAACTGAGGTACAAAGGGAAACAGCCTCAAGTGTTATATATTATCTGAATGCTGTATCCTGCCCCTGCTGTCTAACAGAATTTGCTTTATAAGAAGTGAAAGGGCCATTCAGTAATGCCTCTGAAGCTTACTGCTGAAATAGTCTTGCCTTTTCACAAGCTTGATGATATTTATGAGATTTTATACTATTTTCTGAACGAATTTCAACTTCAGGTTAATGGTAATACACAGATTCTGGGAAGGGTGTGGTGGTGGAACTGAGAGGTGCACTGTATTTATCTTCACAGTCTTGACTGAAACTTAGGTTGTTTTTCTCCTCTCTTCCTAGCTAGTTTCATGTGCATTCTCAGTTGAGTAGCCTGCTTGATTATAATCTTTATGATTAAATGACTGAGCCTTACTGTGAAGGTTATTTTGTATTTTTGTGGCTGTTTGAACGTGGCACTAGCAAACAGTCTGCTCCCTGCAGTGGCACTGAAGGCTGGAGTGTTATTTTAAATGCATAAGGATAGACCCTGCAGTGCAGTTATGTTGCACAGAGTAGAAAAGCCACATAAAGCCTCATGCATGGCATTAAAGCTACACAGGGACAGGGCTGACTTATTCTTAACTTTTCCAAGGGGAAGAATATGGAACACATAGCCAAATACGAGTGTAGTGATGCACAGTTCTTTATTAGGATAAATGTATAGACACTTGGGAGTTTTCTGCAGGAGGAAATGGTGAAAACAACAACTTCTTAGATGGCTTGTTTTCAGGGACATGCACAAGTCCTCCTGTGTCTGAAGAAATTTAATCTTACTCTTTTTTTTCACCTTTTTTCATCATCAACCTAAAAGGTGCTTAGTCTGCAGTGCTGAGAAATTACTTAGGAGATTTTTGTTTGTTTTTTTTTCTCCTCATGCTCCTCCACTTTAAACATCCACTAGCGCAATGGATGAAAGTTTGACATATTTCCTATCTAAGGACTTATCTTCTGTGGCCTCCGAGATAAAAAAAAAAGAGAAACACATTGAGGTCGTTGATACTTCTGTCAACTAGGTACAGCCACCTGTGACAAAGCAGTATATGTATTTCCACTGAAATAATCTGAAGGATGGAATCACAGCTAAGAGGAACATACTGTGGCAAAAGAGGGAGGTGAGAAAGTCATGTATTATGGTAGTAAGGAGACAAGCGGCTGAAATCTGATGAGATTTCCTTGTTAATAAGTACGTAGTAAGTGTTCTTGATGAGGAGTGAAAAGCAATAGTAATTGGAGTGGTGCAGAAGGACTAGCTTCTTGACTTTGGCACAATGCTGAGCTAGAAGGCTGAGAGCAGAAGAGCATAAAATTGTGTCTTCTGCCTCCCTTATACTGGAGCTGCTGGGCTGGGAAAAGATGTGACCACTAAGGTGTGTGGCTGCTGAATAGCCCATGGCATGCAACTCGCTCCAGGAATGACAGCCACAAAGGCTCCATGTGAAGACCTTGGCTGTGTGTCTGGGAGAGCTCTGATGTTTTTTCCTGAAAAGAGGAAGAGGAAGGCTTTAAAGTGCATACTTGTCCTCTTGGTTTTGTTTTGGTTTTTTTTTTTGTGGGTTTTGTTTCGTTGGGTTTTGTTTGTTTGTGGATTGTTGTTTTTGTTTTGTTGTTTGGGGTTTTATTGTTAGTTTGTTTTGTTGTGGGGTTTTTTTGGTGTTTTTTTGTGTGTGTGATTATATCATCTGTTACCATAAGCAGTTCTTTTCATTGATAAAGAGCAACTGCATCTCATCTCTCCTTGTGAGACTAAATAAACCTGGTCTTTTCCTGTATCTTAGACACTGTCCTTCTGCTCATCATGGCAGCCTTTCTTTGATCCTGTTGCTGTCTGAATTCATCTCATCAGCCTTTGAGAAATCTTGTTACAATGGTACTCAACTGTTGCTGCGACAAAAATCAAGGATGGGAAAACCAAAGTTGAAAGCTCTTGCTTCAAGCACTTGCAATGTATGATTAATTTGGAGAGCTCTCCTTGTACTCGTTCTTTGTTATTCAGTTCTCTGCAATTATTTAAGCCCTGCACTAGCTACAATAATCCATTTTAAAGAATCCAGTGTACAAGTGTACAATCTCCAAGCCTTTCTCTGGGGTTGCCTAATGGTTGATTTCTCTTATATTCCTGTATAGCCACCTGGGATTCTTTTAACAGGGACTGAAAGTAATTGAGGCATAGTAAGTGTTACAGGGGACACTTGTCTGTAGGTTTTCTTAATTGCTATTTATTGCTACTCTGTGGAGCTTTAGGAGAGCAGAAAAAAAAGTACCATAATCCCCTTGATTTACTTAATTTCTCAGAGCATTCAGTTTAACCATTACACATTAACAGAAGCACTTCTAGTCCCCATCTTAAATTGGTGTTGGTCTTGTATTTTGGTTTTCTCCTTATACATGAACACTACTTATGTACCATTTTTAGTGTTCCATTAGTGACAAAACTATAAAACTATACTGCTGTGTTCTAGCAAAGCATACAGTTTGACTTTACAGATGTTGATTGTTTAAGGCTTGAGTGTTATTTCAGTTCCTCCTTCTGATTAGAAACAACACAAAAGTCCTTTACTGTGCATCCTAACAGGAGGTTGCTCATGCATATACATATCTAGTTTTTCATTTTCACTTGGACCTTCAGCAGTACTTTGGTATCTTAGATATCCTGGTGAGGTACAACCCTCACCAAAAACCATCAGCGTAAGCAACAGGGACGGGATCTTTAAGTGGACTTTTTCAGGAGGGAAGGGAGTTTCAAGTGGTTGACGTGCTCTCAGAACCAGGGACATAAGGAATGATGTGGTTGGGTGGAAATGGGAAACACCCTCTCTGGGAGATAAGTGAGGGAGGCAGGATGAATTGTACGGGAGTGTACAAAATGTATTTCCACTGAAGGCGAACGAAATAGGAATAATAATTTCAAAAGTGCAGATAGTATCAGGACCAGACTTCACTGGTTTGGAAGTCAGTGTTCTTGGCTATATTGAGTCAGGCCAGGATTAAGGACATGGGGGATTTGCATATTCCTGTTGGTGTTACGGCTCTGTAGCTTTTTTATTAGTAACATCAACTGGCTTATCTATATATTGTGTGTTTTGGTGTGTTCCTTTTTTTCATAACAATTATTTTTACATAAGTGAGTGGGGAAAAAAAATCCTAAGAACCAGAAAAATGTTTTAACAAGTTAAATATATATAAAAAAATTTAAAATATACCAGAAAACTTTTAAGAAGGTATGTTGAAATATGTATTATAAAAGGCACACAGGTGATATTTTAAGAATATGCATTGGGGGACTTAAATGTGATCTATGAGTGCTTTTTGAATACTGATAGCGCTTACTCTTTCACTGCATCACTAAATACGGAATATCCTAATTTTTTCTATATTTTAGTAATTTCTTATTCGCTCCAGTACTGCCTGCTATCTTTTATCTTTCTTGTTAAAATAAAGATGACACTAAGCATTGTAGCTGTTGGCGGTTGTTTGCCTAGCTGGCCAAAACTTTGTCTCAAATACCTGTTCTCTGAAGTATGAGACCAGCAATACTAAATTTCTTTCTTTTTGATCCAACCATATATAAGCTGGATTTTCATTATTAAAACTCTAATTATTTCTTATAATGTGAGGGTAAACAGAAAGTTTATTATGTTCCTTGTAGAGTCCAGGTTCTCCTGCAAATAAAAGAACTATTCTAGGTACTGATTATAACTTTCAGTTTAAAAAGCAACAAAGAAGACGGTGATGCTTTGCTCTTGCTGCTGACAATATAGAAAAAACTGGGTTAAGTACAATCTCCACAATGTAACTGAATGTATTGGAGTGAGAGATACCAGCCAAGAAAAAAAAATAGTTACCCTGAGGGAGAGCAGCAGTGGATTAAAATCTAGATAAGGAGGGGGAAAAAAAAAACAAACAAACAAAAAAAAAACCCTTAAGATTGGCCATTTTATTTCCATCCATAAAATATAACCCCAAAACATGTGGTATTTACCAAAGCCTAACAGATTTTTATCTTTTCTTGACCTGCAGTAAAATACACAGGCTTAAAAAAATACAAGCCTTGCTTTTGTCCTTGAAAAGGGTCATGAGTATAGATAATAGTTGCTTGTTTACACTGAATATAAATTTAACATTGCACTTCCCCCCCCCCTTCTCTGAGCCTTGGATTTTTTAAGTCTTTATACACTGAATTCTGGTTTTGACCCTACATTTTAATATTTTATACTGAGGATAGGGACTACAAAGAAAATGTAGAAGCAGCAGACATAGAAAATTAATTTAATAGGAGAAAGACATATTCCATTGAGAAAGCTGTGTTAAGATTACATGATTTGCATAATTAAGTGCTGAAAAGTCATGAACTATGAAATTCAACATTTCAGACAATTCTTATTCTTCATTATGTATCTGTTACTGTTAAGTCTTTAATTATACCATTAAAAATGTTAAAAATGTAGAAGTTTTAATTAGAAATTTTACTGCATGTACATGTATAGACTTTGTAGATCAAACTATTGTCAGAGCAGCAAAGCAAAAGAGAAAAAAAGAGTTTGAGTACAAAGTACCTATTCTGTTCAAGTATATGTTTTTATATTCTATCCACAGATTCATTCCATTAACAGTACAAAACAGCACTCTGGAAATATGGGCATTAACAGTATTATGAATTCAATGCCCAGCTCAGCTACTTGTTCTGCCCTAACCATTGTCACTTCTGAAATCTTCCAATGACTTTTAGATGTAGAGGTGGCTTTTTGTGTTTTCATTTTGGGCTGCTCCAGCTTTATTGTTATTGTATATGACAGACAACCTCTTTAAACCCCGTCTTCAGACCAACTATTTGGACCCTCTCGTTTGCAGATGCCCAAGTCATGCCTACTTTCACAAAGCCTGAAAACCAGAGGAGAACAGATCTTAACATTTTTTTTTGTGGCTTATAGTCAGACTAAAAATATATTCTTCCCTTTTTCAGGAAGGGATGGTGGACGCCTAGCAGCCATGTCTGTTCATTGTGGTCTTTAATTTAGAACATCTGATCCCCTAAGCAGTATTATAGAAATGCAGGGAGCCTGGCCCACAAAGTAGCTTTGTTATACTGAAGGAGCATAGGGCCTTTAGCCATTCTCTTTTATTTTTCCTCAGATGCTCTGCAGGAGTTTAAAAGAGTGTCTTCTGTGTCTGGTTTTGTTCTTATCTGAGCTGTGCATTTCCGAGCCTGTATAAGAGCACTTGCCTGATATTTATTCAGAAAACAATCATTGAATGTACGGTCCTTGGACAAGAGAACCACCATGATCAGGGTCGTTCTTTTTTGCTGTCCTCCTAGCAATTTTGCTTTTTATTTCAAAGTGGAGAAGCTTATAGTAAAATAAACTGAAAGTAGAGATATTTTACAGCGAAATATAGGCATGGCAGGTCCTTCATGAGAGGGGGCAAATGTTGGAAATCCAGCAAGGGTGCTCCATCCCAGCCACAATCAGCACACAGATGTAACTATCCCTTCTTTGGCTGTCACCAAGGGGCATTTTATGCTGTCATGCTCTTCAGTGTTACCTACAATCTCTGGCAAATAATCCTGGAATGGCATCCATCAGCAGGCATGATATTAATTTAATGGTACACCACAAATTAGTGGAAGTCACTGCCATAGTTCTCTGTGTTCTGTGTATGATAAAATTCAAGTCATGGATTTCCAGTTTCAGGTCACAGACCAGATCTCTGCTTGGTCAGTTACATTTAAGGAAAGTATTTCTTCATCTCTGGTGAGTCTAGTCTTGGCTAAGCTGACCATAAGCTTTAAGTAACTGATGCTTACTGATGTTGACAGTCGTACCCCAGTTGATTTACAGTGGCTAAATAAAAGACAGTACCATGAGAATCAGTCCTACAGAGGGGCTTGCAGGTCAAAAGCTTGTCCTTTTTGCCAATTGCATCAGCTGATCTAGGAAAGTATAATACTTTTCCCTGTAAATTTTGTTTAATTTGAAAGAGAAGCTGTTAAAAAGAAGTAATGAAAGCACAGAGGGGATGTTGTGGGACCCTGAATCACCATAGCCAGTATTCTGTCTGAAGTATGCTGCTGATTTTTTTCAGCTATTGAACAATATATTTTGACAATAAAAATATTGAGCGCAGGAATACATACTTATGTGTAAGTTTAACAAGATGTGAATATATACCTCTTGCCGCAGGCCAAAGTAAATTTGTAAATTATTATGTGAATTTTTTTTGTGTTGTGTCAAATGTTTGGTATTAACAACGAGGCAATCTTCTTTCTTTAGCCGTCTGTAAAATCTCATAGCAGGAAAAAATGCAACATTAATGAAACTACAACAAAGGAAATCATATTTATGACTAGAGTAGAACACTGGCTAACTTTGTGGCAGGTAACATTTTACAGCTCACATTGACAAGTAAATCTGTATTTATGACTAGGATCGTAGAACACTGGGAAGCTTGTCAATAAAGGATCCTATAATGGCGTGAAAGAAAAATTCTTTATAAACAACATTTTGCAAACTTAGTTTAACTGGCTGATGCCTTGTTAATTTTTGTAATGGATGGTGACATTGGCAGGAATAAGATTTATTACGTTAGTCAAATGAAAGTGCATGTGCTGAATGCATAAGTTTAGCTATCAGTACCTGCACAACAAACCTAATTAAATGGTGTGTCATTGAGGATGATTTAAATGAAAAGATAATGAAGCAAATCACATGAAAAGTGTTTAACAAAATTTATTTGGAAAGAATCAGAAAGGTTATTATAATTAGAGAAGTAGTCCTCCATGTTAATAATCTTTTTCAAACCATCTCATTAAAATCCCAAACTTAAAAACTAGACATGGAAATTTTTTTGTTTTGTGGCAAAAGACAGGATTTCTTTGTCACTTTTTTGCAGAAATGGACATGTATTCATACTGCTGAATTTTGAGGGAAAGCTTCAGGTCTACATAGAAGTTTATGGCTTACGGCTCTTTCTGTGTCTGAACTGGGTGACCCCTTTATTCGTGAAAGTAGAGTCTTGTTGAGCCATCATTAAGTCACTGAGGTCAGGAAAGTTTTTAATCAGGTATATTATGTCAAAACCAAAAATAGTGAGGAGAGGGTACACATTTTATTCTCGTAAATTCATAAAGACTGTGTGTGTGTATTTGACACATACAGCATATAGGCTCTACCCCTGGTCCTCCATATACAGCAATAGGAGTGAAGAGGAGAAACGAGGAACTTCTCAGTTCCCTTGTGAAAGTTACCTGTGTAATTGGGTATGAAACTAAGTGTCTCTCTGGTGACAAAATAAGCCCAGGTGGCAAACTGGAAGAGCCTGAATTGAATCCTCAGACAGCAGAGGTGCAAATTAAAGAACTGGAACAACTTTACAAACCGATTGTCTAAGTTCTAAGTCAAAATTAGAATCTACAGACTGTCACCAAGGACAGCCACAAAACCAAGGATCTGTAGAATCACTGGGAATACACCCAATCCCTCTGGAATTTCTTATTACAGTGAGCATTCGCACACATTTAGCACAAAGCTTCTGGAAGATTCCTCCAAATGTCATGCCACTCATGGGGAAATATTCTAGGGATGATACCCTTGCCAGACCACCTCCCTACTCTCATTTTTAGTGTTGTTCTCTTTCTCTGCCTTTTTTCTGGGGTCTGTCTTCTTCAGGGGTAACAGATTTTTCTCTCCCCTAGGACACTTTTCAATAAAATTTAGATTAACTATGTTGCAGGTAAAAATGTAAAATAATTTGTACCATTGATTATAAAAGAAAACTGGCATTTTTATTCAGACACCTGTCAATACTTCATTCAGAGCAGTAACAAGCTGTCAAAGAAAAGGGCATTAACAACAAAAAAAGGCAGAAAAAAAAATGAGGGAATTGGAAACCACTTCTGAGTAGAGAAAGTCTCCTGGTTTTTGTATTTCACCATGTTATTTGCTCAGTGAAAGAGACATTTGGCAGCGAAGCAACTCTCACCAGGCTCTGTACTGCAGGTACATAATTGCCTAGGACAATCACTTGTCTCTGAAATAAGACACTAAATGGCACTGGAGTTTCAGTCAGTTTCTCCAAATAAAGAATAAAATTTATCATTAGGCCCAAAAGTAGCTAAAAGTGCTTTCTTCAGGAAAATGTAAATGATCTTCTGATTAATACCCTATAATTGAAGGTTAGCGTGCCACCCATTGCATTATGGTGCGGGAGGAGGAAAGACGAGCTGCCAATTATGTTTGGTAGCTGTACTAAACTCCAAGCAGCAGACATGGTATTGAGCCATGAATTTCAGAACTGGGGTTTGAAGTCATCCCCCTCTGCTCTCCCTGCGTTTGAGATATTTCCAGTTTCTTCAGTGCATGACTGAAATAGATCATCGGACCTTTTGCATTAGAGCTTGTTTCTAGATTTAACTACTTCCTCCCCAGAAAAATTCTTCGCCGTCTCTGTCCTCCCTAACACATATACCTATTTAGGCCGTTCGTCCTCTTCAAATGTATTTATTTTAGAGTTTTCTTTCAGTCCTATCTCAGCTGCATTGATGTTTACAGATGCTGCTGCAATGCTAATTCTTCTTTATTGCTGCTCTGCAGTGACTTACAGTGGCCAGTACAGTCACACACTGTCTATGAAGAGTTATGTGCATGTTGTGTCATGAGGTGAAAGCAAAGTAACTTTGGTGATGGAAACCTATATAGATACTCGAAACATCACCAGTTAGATTAAGATAATGATCCACTAATGACTGTAGCATGCACAGCAGGGACTTGCAATTAATATTAACTGTTGAGGGATGGCTTCTGAAGCACATGCTTCTTTTAACAGATTTATATTGTGTTTATCCTTTCAGTGCTTTCCTGGATGAAGTGAGAGAGTACAGAGGTGTTTAATGAGATCACAGTCATATCTGAAGTGTGACCTGTTGGTCGGCAGAAGGCAGATATTTAAGGACAAATCCCAGTAGGTGGCTTAGTTTTTTAGATAAGCTTTCACCTCCACAAAGATTCTGAGATCTATCAGCAAAAAAGCCAAGGGAGAGAAATTGCAACGCACCCGTCTGAAATTTAATCAAGGTGTTAAACTTACTGTAACAAACATAAAAGCTTAAGTTCTAACAAAGGTACTGCTTTATATGTATTTGGTGAAAATTAATGGCTATGAGAAAACCTATATTCTTAACAATTTTGTGTTGAACTTTTGTTGACATATCTAACTCAGTATGTTATTATTTAGATGATAATTAATTCATCAGAAGTGCTATAATGCATGATTATTTCCAAGCAGAGCTTCAAATTGAATGCTTAATACATTATTTTTGACTCATTTCATAATCGCAAACAATAAAGCAAAATATGAAAAGGTTCTTTGCGGGGAGAGCATTTGAAGTCACTGTAGCTTCTAGTTCTGATCTTTGTAGAAATACTGCCACTTTACATGAAAGCCTCTTACTCTCTGATCAGGGATGAACACTGAAAGTTTTAAAACTTGGCTCTACTCAGAGTATTTTTCTCCCCCTTTAAAATGTTGCAGTTCAATTCAGTTCCTTTTTTGTTTGTGGGGTTTTTGGGGGGCTTTTTTGGTATTTTTTTAAGACTATCTTCACAGAGAGATGCATATTTCTGTGCTGTTTTTGCCAGGGCATGCCAGAAGGCTCCTAATGAAATCTCCCTTAATTTTTAGTTTCTTAAATCTCTCCTTTAAGAGGTGATAGAATAAAACCAGCTGAATCTGAGACACATGGCTGTAGGATGATCTAAAGTGTTCAAGACATCGTGCTGTTTCTTCTCCATTTTGCTTGCTTCACTAACAGCTGGCTCAGTATCGAGAGATACATGTATAGTGTCCCTCTATTTACTGACATGCCCTGCATCTTAAATGCTGATACAGTATTTTGAGAGCAAAAAGCTGTGTGTCCACTGGCTCTGTGACAGCACCTGAAAGAAGTCGGGTGACTGTGCTACAAGGCTCCTGTGCCTTTGGGAAATTTTATGGCAGTGCATAGTGAGGAGTGCAGGTTTCTGTGCTTAGCTATCTCCATGTTGCAATCAGTTTTCTTGGGTTTATGATCTTTTCCTGAAATGTAATCAGTAACATGAAATACTTTGCATCTTTTGTTCTGTAGTGTAAACACAGTTTTTATCTCGGTCAATATGCTTTCAAATTAGAAATTGCTAACCAGTTTTTGCTATGGCTTTTGAAAAAGGAAATAGCATGCAAAACCGTGGAATTTGCACATATTACATGAGCCACCTCTTCTGCAGATAAATCTTCCTGGAGTAATGTCAGTATCAAAGGGAAATGTTAGGTTCCTTTGAAATCACTTTTAGATATATGGTTAGAAACCAGTGTTTGGACTAAAGAAATATTGGCCAGATTATTATGCCCATGAAGAGTTGGACAAAGTGTTAACATGAAGCTACACGAATGGGACTAACTCTGTAAGATGAATCTGTTGAAGACCACAACTTGTGCAGTCTGCAGTTAAAGGGAAGTTTAGCTGAATCCGAGGGGGGATGTGAGCAACTTTGTAAGCAGTGACACGATTCCATCTGCCTGATTTTGGGTGACTCCCAAGCTGAGGCAATCTTTCTCTTGGTTGTCTTTTATAAACAAAACATGGACATTATCAAGAACGCAAGTGGCTGGAACAGTTTGTCCTTGTGCAGGCTGAGAGCTGGCAAGTCCTGAAGCGCAAATGCCCCAGACCACAGCCTGAGAGCCTTGGTTCAGGCCCTGACTCAGGAGGGAACAGTGCCATCTGCTGAAGTAGAGAGTCCAGTTTTCCTCCCTTTTTGATCTCTTTTCCACATGCTAAGGAAGACTAACGGCATTGGAAGGACTGAAAATGGAAAGGTCACAACAGAATGTGGCATGGCGACAAGAAACAATAGCTCAGCCTGCAGAAAAATCTCCCTAATCCAGGGAGAAATGAATTGAGTGTTTTTAGTATTTCTCCTTTACTTTTATCTTCCAGGCTGTTAATGTTGGAAATTGTTATTTTGTTACATTTCATCTATGCCTAGGAGAGTAGGTTGAAACTTTGTTAGAGCATGTTCCAGTTGTTCTTTATACATAGCAGATAAAGAGAAAATAAATGCATCCATGCATAAAAGTCACTTTATGCCAAGATTGCATTTTAGAGCATCTGGGAGACTTTGAAAGCTTTATTACAGAGTGATGAGGTCTATTATGCGAAACACAAAGAATATATAGTAAATTACCTTGTCAGTCTTGCTTCCTCTCTTTCCCTCATCTCTGTTGCTTTTCCCTTTCTCTTAAGCTGCCCAATACAGCTTCACACTTCTTCTTCAGAGGAAAAATGTGTACATCTGTCCTTTTCCCTTGGTGATAAGATTAATACTGTACTGTCAACATGTTGTCTACCTCCCCAGGCTGGTCCAGCCATTTCATTGAGAAAGGAGACTTGCCTTGAGGGTCTTTTTCAAAGCTTTCAAAAGGCAATTGATGTGATCTCTCAGTACACTGAGAGAAGAGCTGTGTTACTACCATGGTTACAATTCCCACTGCATCCAGCAAAGCTGCAAGTACAGTCCTTTCTCACAGAAATAGTAGTCTCTTCCCGCTAAGACAATTAGTTTATCTTGTAGCCAAAATGCTTTCTAAAAACCCCTAATGCCCATTGTTTTCTTCTTCCTCTTTGTTACATAGCAGTCTCCTGAGGAAGCGCAGAATGAGCATCACTGGTCACTTAGATTAACTTTTCCTAGCTTCTTTTTGCATTGACTTTCATTTTGTGGAAGAAGACTCATCGTATGACTTTTCTTCACTGTTGGTAATTAGAATATTTTTTTGCTTGACTACATAGAAGTTTTACCGAAAGATTATTTATTATCAGAGGCATGGTTATTTATTCAGATGGAAATGCTTTTCATCTAAAAACTGCTTACATTTTTTGATGCAAGTTAGTTCATAAAATGCACAATGTGAGCAAGAAGGTGCCTCCTTAATAATGACCAAGCATTGCATAACCTGCCCTCAGCTAATGAAAAAAAATTACAGTGCTCTTTTTCACCCTCAATTACATTTTAAGATTCGCTGGCTTTGCTGTATTAGTCACACAATGCGTGTGTGGCTCTGCTGTGTCGCTGCTCCAAAACCATCTCTTTTTCTGCTTAATACGGTGAACTGGTGTCAAAGATGATTTGCCTGGCTACCTGTTTAGGCACCAAGGATGACTCATTTGCCTGTAGCCATGGATTAGGCTTCTTTGATTTGCTGCTTTCATCTTGTCATTAACTCTCTTGTAGATGAGTTATTAATAAAAGCAAAACATCTATCCATCTCTGGTTACACCACTCTAGTTTTACATGATTATAATAACAACCAGCATTAGCATGTTCTGTTTAATATTTATCAGGCTGTTTATTGATGTCCCCATAAAAAAATAATTTTTGAGAGTTTATGGGACATCAAAGCCATTACTGATTTTGGTATGTAAATTTTATGTTGCAAATGATGAGGAAGTATTTGTCTCCGTTCCTTGCTGTAAGTCAAGATGCAACGCAGCCCAGCAACCACATGCCCAAAAAGGCTTTTTCTAGCGTACAAGCTTGCAGCTAGGAAACTCTTCAAACTTGCCCCCCTATACAGGCATTGGCATTGACAAGAGTCAGGAAGGGGGCATTCGTGTCGTGACTCTAGCACAAGAGCCTGCTTTGTACCGCCTTCTGCCTTTGAAACGCGGCGGGAGGGCCGCAGGGCTTGGTACGGCAGTGACTCGGGGCCTGGGGGAGAGGCCCCAGGCTTCCCAGCGTGGCTTACTGGGCTGTCAGCTCGGGGAGAAGGAGCCCCCCTGTGCCCCCAGCTCTCGGGTACCGGGTGGGGAACGTTTTCGGATTTTTTCCACGTTGCAGTTGCGGGAGCGGCGCGAGGCCTCGTCCCTCGCGGCCCCGTCACCTCAGCTGGGCGCTGCCAGCGCCATCTTGGGGCTGTGTCACCGCTTGCGTTAGCTGCGGGGAGGAGGGAGCAGGCCCATCCCGACCCTGAGAGCGGGAATAAAATGACCGGTCGCCCCAGGTGTGGGGATGGTGAAAAAGTTATTGGGACGTTTACAGAGGGGGAGAAATAGATGAGACGTGGGTCCTGGTTGGAGAGAGAGAGGTGAGCTGCAAGAAGCGGATGAGGCTTTAATTCCTGCTCCTGGTCTGCGAGAAGACTGTCCAGCAACAAGGTCCCTTTTGGCCATTGCCTCTTTGAAAACAGACGACTGACTAGGGATTGTTTTTCCTGAACAGCCCCTGCGCACATGTTGTTGGGAGGTGGTAGAGACAAGAAGCCCCTTTATACGATAGCTAATGCTCCCGAGGGATGACTGAGCAGGAGCAAGAAGGATATGAGGACCCCAAAGGGAAAAGCAGGTGCTGGGCAATACTTAATCAAAGGCAATAAAGCAAGCATGCCTTCGCCTCATTAGTGCTGCCTTCGGAATTCGAGACGACAGAGCTGCTGCTCCCCTTTCTTGTGCTGGGGAAGGACAGGCTGGACCTGGCTCTGGTGAAGGCTGATCCTGAACATACTCCCATCGAGCGCTTGTGGTTGAAGGTTAGTGATGATGACGAGCACTTTAGAGTAATTGTACAGAGGGCTTTGTTGCTTTATAGCACCACAGTTATTAACGTATCTGGTTAATTTTACTCTTTTAAATACTCGGAGCTGCTTAAATTAAGAAAAAGCAGGGAGCTAATTGAGGCTTGTGGTTAGTTTGTAAGAATATAGAAAATGTCCAGGAGAAAAATACCTTCCTTTTTGTAACTCTATAGAAACTTGTGAAACAACATCTTTAGGTTGCTTTTTGGTGGGACTCTGTTTTGTTTTAGCTTTCCTTTGAAGTATCAAGTATTGGGGGTTTTTGTGTATGCTTGTTCTCTGTGGGATTATAAAGCATGAATAGCCTTCTTAGTAGTTATATTAATAATTAAAAATCTGTGCTTTCTGTCTAGAATAGCAACAACAAAGAATTTGGTTCTGAATTGCAATATATTTCTTTTAAATTTAATGGAGAATGCACCTAAATTCCAAACCAGCTTTAATGTTGCTCTGTAGGTGCATGAGAATACTGCACTGTGTGGCCCAAGTATTTACTGTAGCATAGCAGAAATATTTACAGTGAGCTAAGTGCTGTTGTCATTTAGACAAAATAGTGAAAGAACACAAATGTGAAGCATGTTTTAAGGAAGAGCAAATAACATGGGGTATTTTTTTTTATGTTTTGGTTTGCTTTGGTTTGTTTTTTTTGATGGGATTTTCTTGTGTGTGACAATCCCTGCTGAGATAGGGGCTACCAACATCTTGGACAACCCTCAAGGCACATGATGTACAGTCACTACTATTTTTAATTATTCTTATTTAAATGTTGCATTTTTACATTTCATGCTATGGTAATCATCACCTGCTAGGCACTAATCTCTTAAATTTTAGGGTCAAAGTTTTTTCTTGGAGGATGGAAGGATCAAGAGTACAGTGTTCTTGAGAATTAAAAGTCTTTCAGGGATTCAGTATTCCTTCCATTTAAGCATTATGGAGAAAAAGGTGCAACCTTGACTTTTTTTTTCTCCTGACTTGTGGAAGAATGGTTTTCTTCTTCACTGGAATGAGCAGATCAGGATAAATCTCCCTGTGGCCTCCCATCTTGAGTCATGTATGCAGAAGTGCTGCTGTACTTGTTAATGCTACAGCAAACTACATTTCAGAGTTTGTCTTTGAAACCTGCAAGCACCAGCTAAGTTCACCTAGAAGTTGTTTAGCGTACATTTTAACTCTGACCATTGTCCCGATGATGCCTAAAGTAGCAACAGCTTAAGACCTTTTTGAATTATAACCTATTATTTAAATATTTGCTGTGTCTGTCATGAGTTATAATTTGATATTACAATCATGATTACTTAAAATTGCAGGACCCATCTTCTACTGTGTTGCAAAAAGACTGAATAATAATAATACTTTCAGTTCTCTTGAAATGTGTTTATAAACTACTGTTTCCTCATGACAACATGGTAGCAGAGTATTTGGCTTCCAGAAAGTGAAGAAAAAATATTTCTGGTGTGTGAAAGTCAAGCTGTACCTTTTAGAAACAAAGAAGGATAGATACTGCTAAGGTCCGGATGTCCTCTTTTTTTTGGAGACTAGAGTGTGTTACTACTGTTATGTGACAACTTTGACAGACTAGTATTTGTTAATGTTAATTTAATGTCCTTCTTCCATATTTGCGTAATTACTGGTCAAGCAGCGTGACTTAGAGGACACTTTAAAAATCTATTTTATCACATGAGTATTCATTTGAAAGCACTTCTATTTCTTCAGAAGAATGACATGTCAATTCTGTCAAAGCAGTTGGCTGTGACAACGGAGAAGGTGGGTGGAAAGAACTTTTAACTAGACCCGGTCTAAAAACTTGGTATTATTTTTTTTCAGTTTGTAAAGTTTGTTGAGTTGTGGACTATGATTACGGTTTTTAATGGAGGTGTTCCCTGTACCTTTCTGACAGTATACTTGCTGCCTGTTGTGATTTTATTGAGCAGTCACAGATTTGAATTGGTTGTCCTGCTACCCACGATCCATAAGCACTACTTATGCAGCAGAGTTTGTCTTAGTGCACAGTAGCATGCTTAGGGTAGCAAGAACAACATCTTGTAGTGGAAGGAACAAGGGATTTAAGGATGCTAGTAGGTGAAATGTCAAAGAAAGAGATTGCAGCTATTAGAGAAATTGTCAGTTGTATCTCAGTAAGGCTAAGCAGGGAATTCAGGAGAGATTTAATCAAACACATGGTGTGGCATTTGTGGTTTGCACAGTCTGAGTTATTTCCTTCCTTTCTTCCATTCTCATGGAGCTAAGGCTACCGTCCTTCATTTCTAAAAGCTTTTATTTGTTGCCTGTTTTGAAAGGTTACAGATAGAAAACTTTTTTTTTTTAATAGAAGCATAAATTTTTCAGTTAACATTCATGTTGAAATGAAATACTTTGTAAGGACCTGGAAGACTTTTAATTTCTTTTAGAAATCATAAAATTTTCTAGAAATTCAGGTTCTATTTATTATATCCTAATTAAATTCCTAGATTTTCAGTTTCACAGAAAATGTGTCTAGTGTTTCTGTACTGAAGCCAGTGGCATATCTTACAATATACTAGACAATATAAAATATGACAAATTATTAGGAGTCTATATTGAAAAGCAACTTTTATTGTTGGAAGGAAAGACTTAGGCACCTACTAGGTACTGAAAATGCCCATGCTCAGTGTTTGTGTTTTGGGTTTCTGGGTTTTGGATTTGTTGGATTATTTTTACTTAGTGTTACAAAGCTAGATTCTAGTTGGGTTTTTTTGAAATATTTTTTTTTGTCTAAGATAAGCTACTCTATCTCTGCATTAACTTTGTGAGTCTGCCTTTTATATTTTCTTTTTCTTCAGTGTTACTTAAAGTAACCTCACTACAGGTTGGGATGTAAACTGGCAAAACATTTAAAAAGAACATTACTGGGTCATCAGCCTGTGGGATTCTTGAGATACATGAAGGCTGAGAGCTTTAAAAGAGATTAAGATGATGCCACAAAAATGCATGAAATTCAGTGTTCCTCCTTAAGGTTTATTTTGATCAAATTTGAGCAGAACTTCTCTAATATCCTCTGAGTGGGGCTGGAACAGTGTGTGTAACTGTTGTCTGTTAGCAAATCAGCATGTTTTCAACACTGTAGAGTTTTTACTGTTGTTGAAGGTCAGAAGATATGGGCCAGATATGTCAGTCAAGAGCCTTTTTGCCTCTTACTAAGATGAGAGGATATGGAAATTTTATTCTAACATTTTAAACATTATGAACAGCATTATACTTAAATTCTAAATGAATATGTTGCTGCTGTGGCTAGAAGAAATACCAGCCTCAGTCTGGCAGCCAAATAGTTATCTTGCATCCTGGCAAATTTTCAAAACAGTGACCAGTGTATCTTTTTACCTTCTGTGTCTAATTAGTGGTACCCCTGCTGCAGTCTGTGGCTGCTGAAGTATCTAGCCTGGTTCATTTGCAGTTGCTGATCATCCATCTTTTACTGCATTGTGTCATCTGACTGTTATAACTTGTGAATTGTGACCCAGAGTAGTTGTTTAGGATACTGCCCTGTGTCTTGTTTCCTAAAATCCTGGTGGTTCTCCCTCCACTGACCTGGGAGGCTATTAATGATACTCCCTTCAACTGCTCATCTGAAAAAAAATAACCAACCAACCCATGACATGTCAGCACTGACTCCAGTGCACAGAGCAGAGCACAAAATAGAAACATATTCAGCTGGGGTTTGCTTTCTGTGGCTGATGTTAGAGCAAAAGGGAGTCTTCAAGTGAAGTACTGTCAGGCTGTCCTTCCACAGGATCTATCAGCCAGCTGCTGGCTTAGTACTAACCTTGCAGCATGATTAAATGTCACACCTCCTCCTTTCACCAGCTGAGACTAAACCAATATTTTGGTATCTGCTTAATGCTCTCACTGCCTCAAACACTGTCCTTGCTTAAATACATTCTCTTTAAATCATTCTACTTTTTGAAACATCTGCTATTTTTTATGACCAGTAAACACAAAATGAGCTCATAGCAGATGCTTTTGCAGGAGCTGCTGTAGGGGAATCAAATGCTGGAGGCTGCCAGTTCAGCAGGTGTCACCCCGTGGAAGTGAGGGAAAAGTTGGTCAGCAACCCCTCAGGCATGTTCTGAATCATGCTGCCGTTATTGATCTACGGATCAAAGACCATCTTACATTTTGTATCATTTTCAGAGTGTCTGGGTTTTTTTTTTTTTTCTTTTGGGACTTTGGTTTTTAACCTAAACTGAAACCAGTTGGATAGTGTCCACAATACTGAAGCGATTAAAGATTGGAGATGCTTTTTTGGTTATTTTAACTTTTCTCTTACTGAAGTGGCTGAAGAAATGGGGTGGAAATGTGGACGGGACTATCTTGTGAAAAATAATGATGTTTTGAGTGCCAGTTGATTTGTGACATAACATAGGGGAAGGTTTGTCACCAGGCCTGAGGTACTAGTGTCGCAGCAGCTAGTAATTTGACATTTCTTTCAAGAGTCTTGCTATATGAAGATGTCATATGTTGTGACATGGTGTTTTAACTCCTCCTGAAAGTTTTTTCATGATAAATACTAAACTTTTGTGTTAGAGATTTAACTTAATTTCAAGTGCATTGTGAAATATATATAGGCTTATTTAGCTGCTTACAATTACTCTGTGTTTTTAGTAATTTAAGAGGTCAGGCTTCCCCCCCTCTTTTAGTATATTGGAATCTTTTTCCACCCTAATGATAATTCTTAAGTTCTAGTTACCCACTGAAAAGAAAATGTTCTTGCTTCTAATAGTACAAAAGGGGTGTGTGTGTATGTATGTATATATGATATATTATAGAAGTAGTGAAGAATGAAAAGTGATAGGAAAAATATAGTAGCCTAGTGCCTTTGGAAGTCTCAGAGTAGATGTGATCTGTGTCTTTGTTTTTTTTTTCAGGAGTGTTTCCTTGTCCCTACATCCTAATTCTCATAAATAACCTCATAATTGAAAAAAACAAGTTAGATTATCTAGCACTTCAGTAGTGTAAACTGTGCTCAGGTTCAGTTTTCCTTGAAAATGTTGTGATTTACCTGATACCTTTCTTGTAAGAAATCATACACCTGAATTTTAGATCTTTCATATTTAGATATTTAAGACAGTTAACATGTAACATGAGGAGAGAGAAGATATTGAGTGTACCGATGTTTTCCCAGTGCACTATAATAAGAAGAACATCTGTTTTCGCAGATCAGCTGTGGATATTCTGTGTTCAGTGGCTCTTGACACTTCTCATTTCTCCCATGTGGAAGAGTGATGGAGTGGCTGAAAATAGAGCTGCAGTTTAAAGTACAGATGGACAATGATTCAAAACCTTGGTGGGGGGTGGGGTGGGAGTGATTGTTGTGCTGCCTGAGTTAGGCCTATCTGTCTGTTTTTAAATATCGTGGCTTTTATTTGTAGCTCTGTGTTTTGATATCCATTCATGAGAGGAAAATGCACAATACAGTGGGTAACACATAACTCTGCGGGAGCAAATAGACTGAGTGAATGCTAAACTAAGATGTGTCCAACACTAGAAAGTTCAAGTGAGTATAAGAACAGTTTTTTAAACCCAGTAAGCACTCCCTGCCAGTAAATCATAAATATGTAATTCATGCCTGGGTAGGTCTAACTGATTCTAACTGAAGTTCAGTTATGTTCTCTGAGTTTCTAAAAGCATGCATACTCTTTCTTTGAATCTGGTATGTTTAAGAGCAATCTGGTTAACTTCAAAGGTTGAGCTTTGGATTTCTGATGTCTGGAGCTCTGAGAAGTATATGCCATCTGGCTTGGCATATTGGTTGGCTATAGAGAGGCCACACTTCAATTATAATATGATAAATTGAGAATGTTGTTGTGGAAGTACCATTTGTTGTCCATAATAAATCAGTTCTTGATTTATGCTGGTGCACCTGTTAACATGTTAGGTTGTTGTCAAAAGTAGCTTCAGAAACACATGCAGCCATCGTACTCAAGTCTATATACCAGTCTTGTATATATGCATCTGGGATACAAAATAAAACATGCTTTGGGGTTTTTGTGCCTTTTCTATTTGTACCATGGGTGTCAAGAAATGGAGAGAATTGATCAGGAGGCTCCTAACCTTTGAGGTTGTAGAGAGGTAGGTGTTGGTCTCTTCTTACAAGTCACAACTGATAGGACAAGAGGAAATGGCATCGAATTATGCCAGGGGCGGTTTAGGTTGGACAGTAGGAAAAACTTGTATACTGTCAAATACTGGAACAGGCTGCCCAGGGAAGTGGTTGAATAGCCATCCCTGCATATATTAAAAGCTGTCTAGATACAGTGCGTAAGAATATGGTGTAGTAGTGGTGGCCCTGGTAGAGTTGGATAACGGTTGGACTTGATGATTTTAAAGGCCTTTTCCAACCATGGTGATTCTGTGTGCATCAGAAGTGCGTTGCTATTGCATGTAGCATGTGTTTAAGGGGTGCCTGTCTTTGAGATAATTCCTCTGATTAAATAGTTAATTTGACATTTTAGAAAAAAGTTAACACAATTTTGAAATAATTATATATTTCCTAGTTTAAAAAAGTTATTAATTGTACATTATAGTAATATTTCTGGGTAAACAGAAGATTTAGAGTGAAAAAGACAAAGTTTCAGTTCTTTCGTTTGTTTTCAGAGGAAAATGACCAGAAATTCATGGTACAGGACAGTTACAGCATAAGTCTGTCGTTTAAGAACTCTTTTTTTTTTTTTGAATTCTAGTTTATTGAGATGGCAATCTGATATCAAAGAGAAGAAAGAATAATTATCTAAAGCATGCATTTTTCAGAGCTCTCTAGAGATTTTTGCCTTCTCAATGAGCAAGCACTGTGTTTTGAGGCTAGGCCTCAGCAACATTATATCACTTTCAATGATTGTCTTATGTCATCATAGGAACAGACTAAAACAATGTTACCTGATTTCCTTCTGGCACAACACATTTCTTTAGCGGTTGTGTGTGGCACTGTAGTTTCTGAAATGCCCTTGCCTTTGAGTCCCTTCAGAATTGAGCAGAGGAAAGCACAATGTTCATTCATATGGAAGCTATTCTTTCCCTGTGCTGGCTCACTTTCAACTGGATAAATTCCCCAGGAAAGAAAGATGTCACTGATTTATGTACTGGCTGCACTTATGAAGGGAGTGGTAGTTGTGCTGTGTTCATCCCCACAAGCCTGGAACAGTTTAGCCCAGAGCATTTTCAGTATCTTCAGTGGTTTCCAATATTCTTTTAGTGCTTTTTTTTGTCAAAATCTCCTCTGGCTAGGTGGCTTATTTCATCTTTCAGAGGATCTTTAGATTTTTGTTACATTATCCACAGGGGTAGGAGGTATCAATGTCCATTGATTAGTTCCATTAGGCATGAGGGGAATACAGTTTCTGAGTCTATCATCATTTAATTTTTGTACATATTCCCCCTCGTCTCCCTCCCCCTTAAAGCATAAAAGGTTTGATATCCTGTCTCCTCCTTTGAGTATTTTCAGGGACTGCCAGATGGCCTGCTAACCTTGCTGTGTCCTCAGTCAGTCAGTGTACTTACTGAGCCAAAATTTCCATCAGATATCTCTTGAAATTCTGGCAGTCAAGGTTTCAGGTGCTTTACTTTTTCATCCAACACAACCCAGAAATATTACACAAGATCCTGATGCAGCTGATGTGTATCAAAGTTCCTCTGGGCTCTAAAGCTCATTTTAGAAAATACAGTAGTCTGGATCTAAGGGATTTGTGCAAGTTCAGTAAAAAAAAAATAAAAATTGCTTACCTGTTGTCATTCTAATGACTAAAATATGGCCCAATGTATTTACATTGCTTATTACTTTGATTAACTAAGGTGGGCCTTACTTTGTCTAATCCCGTGTTATGGATTCCCAGATTAATTTGGAAGAAGCATATTCGATATAAACAACTGGCCATGCTTTATATGGTTTTTTGTTCCCGAATTGCAGTGATGTTCACCTTAAAACCTGCTGTTTATTGTCAGTTACTGTAGATTGGTTTCTCAAATACAGGAGCTAACTGCACAGACACTTCTGGGGTTTACTGATGTTTGCTCTGAATTCAAGCAGTCCAGCTGCAGCCAAGCCCCCTGAGTTATCTTCCCTTCATATTCCAGTACAGCAGGTTAAATAAACACTGTCGTCTTGAAATCAGTAGGACTACATGAAACATTAAGGTTATGCTTAAGGCTTTGCTGTTCAAGTTACATGTGTTTTACTACTATTCTTTATGTGGAAAGATCTCTTTAAAATCATGTTCTGTCATGGGGCCCTTTTCTGATTTATTTATTTTTTTGGTATTTTTTTCATAAATATTTGCTGTTTGTCAGACAATCTCCTACTACAGCTGTAGATGAATAGAAAGCTGTACAAGTAGCCTACCATTTTTACTAGAGTAGCAAGCTGAATGTATTGCAGATGCAGTTTTTCTAAAGAGATCTGGTTTCTTCATTTCTCATTCATTCTGCATTGCTTCATCTTTGTAATTTTGCCTTTAACTTTGTGCATATA
Organism: Chloroceryle amazona; assembly: GCA_027560015.1. Classification (NCBI taxonomy): domain Eukaryota; kingdom Metazoa; phylum Chordata; class Aves; order Coraciiformes; family Cerylidae; genus Chloroceryle; species Chloroceryle amazona. The sequence continues at coordinate 63,526 of JANHFX010020209.1, forward strand.
TGGTCTGTGATAATTTTGTCTTTACGGTAGTAGTACTAGAGCTATATAAACATTAGTTAACAGGACTTAGAAAACATTCAGAACTAAAGCAGTATTTCAAACAAAGCTAGATGAGTTGTGGTGTTAATTCATATCTGCAGTTAATTCAAATGAAAGGAAGAAAATCCCTCAAGCCCCAGCCTATCCAAACTGTATGATACTTAAAGTAGGGCGAGCTCAAATCTAGAATGGAGAAAGTGAGAAGGATTAGTAGAATTGTATTGGATAAAGAACATTTCATCACTTCTGGGGCAAAAAAGACAGAAAACCTATCTGTGTTCTGTAGTGAGATTCTTAGAGTTCAGAACTGAACTCCTTTAAATGAATAACAAGATGTGGTTTTATCACTGTGTTTATGTAGTAACTTCTAGGTGCTTTGCTCTACAGAGCAAAATGTAATGAGAAATGATGTCTTGAAACTGAGCCCTGGCTAATCCAAACCAGAAATCGAATGCGCTTGATTACTAGCAGGGATGAGGACCAGTTGGAACCAAGCAGTTGTGAAAAAGTCATGGAATTACTGCTTGCAGTGTGGCTCAGATTTCAGTACTTGCTATGTGAAAGTTGGAATGGCTGTCCATAGCAAGAGGAGTCTTTAAAATATAATTGCTTGTTTAGTGTGCTTGGGAGCTTTAATGGATTGTGTCTGTTCAGCTTATTTAATTATAGGAAGACACCAGTGTTGTTCCTACATTTTTGTCACACATCCTATCCATCAGCTCAAGAGATAAAAGCAACTCAAGAGGTGTAATGTTTTACAGCACTGATAGAACTTTGTTTCCTACATTAATTTCCAGTTTTTGCCTGTCTGAAAACAGTCATTATAGGGGCTGCCAGGACAGAGAACAAGGTGTTCTATTCTTCCTGTTGTATAATGAAGATATATGCAGTTATATGTAAGTTAAGGTGGAAGAAGGAAAATAATAAACTGTAGAGAAATAGAAATCCCTATATTATTGGGGAAACGTGGGGTCATACTGTTGATCACAGTTAATACGTGGTAATAATGGCCATGGTATGCTTAACATTTTAGAACCTATTGTATTTCCCATTTGGATTAAATTAAATACATACATCATTCTAACAGACCTCTCCCAGCAGATTGTGAACTTTGGAAGCGGGGAAGGGAATTAATGGCAATGTATTTCATATTGGTGTTCCTCTGTCGAGTGATTCAATTATTTTCCCATAAAGAATTTATGGTTTCTACACAACAGATGTTGGTCAGCTTGTGAATAGACATTGCTGAAGGTGGAGTGAAAAATGACCTTCAAATGCCATAAACTCAACAGCTATTATTTATCTTATTGTCTAAGAGACAGGCCTAATAACCCATTTCAAAATAAGAGGGAAAGAGAACTGGGACACAGTTGAATTCCAGCACCAAAACCGTGTGATCAAGAGCTGATCTCAAATACAAGAGGAGTCTTGAGATATTGAGTCATGGTAGTTCATCAGCAAGACTTGCTGCCTTTAAAATAGATAGCTGAATATGGGAAGGTAGTAATGAAAATCTATCCGTTCTTGATTTTTTCAATATGAAGTTAACTTCTATAAAATGATCTACTTCAACAGCTTCAGAAACGGGCTCAGAGAAAGGTCTTGTTTAAATAATTGCAAGATAAACCACTTATGACACATAAAAAGGATCTCCAAGCCAAGTAATACATTTCTGAGAAAAAAATCAGCTAAGTAACAATGTATTCACAGGTGATCACCATTTTTCTGTTAATAGTTATTTGTGATAAAAAAAATAATATTTTTTTAAATTATTAAATGAAAGGGGGTTTGTTTGTTTTATCTTTAAGGAGGGAAACTTCTGTTTAGAAACCTGTACTTTCTCCTTCATATATACATGATATGTAAGCACGTTTGGGTGTTCACTTCCAAAGAGTGTTTTGGGAGAGCCTGGGGAGTGGGAATTTAATTTTTTTTTTTTTGACATGCTAAAAATCTCCTGCTGATGTTTCATAAAAAGTTGTAAAGTAGTGATACAGGTTTCATGTCTGCCAAATCCGCATAAAGCAGAGTGCCAAAATAAGTATACTGTGGAAATCAATATTGAAATTCATCTTTAATATATTGGCCTGGACAGATTCATGCACATAATTCCTAAGCTTCACATGCACAGCCATAAAGCCCTATGTTTTAGATTAATTGTGGGCATAAGGATTGCTACTTACTGAAGGGACCCACATCTGCCCTATTTAGACAGGATAAGCAGGGCAAAGTTATCTTGTTTCTATTTAGAAAACATATTTATAAAGTGTGCATTATATTTAAATAGTGTTAACAAGCTTCTTGTCATGTACTTGGGTGAAGATGCTGTAAACCAAGCACTACTGATGATATCTACTATGTAATAAATGTAGGTGACTATTACAAGAGTAGCAGATGGACAATGATTTAGAAAAAAAAAATAGTTTACACATTGTTTTTAATACTTACAGAAAGGGACTGTTTCCAGAATGAATTTAACCTTGCAAACTGTGGGGATTCCCAAGGTAGCTTAGAAATAGCAATTTTGTTTCTCTCAAGAATATGCAGTGATTCTGTAGCACAGGTAGCAAGGACAAGATTCCAGAATTAATTCAGGTCACCTAACTTGGACTGCAACCCCTGCTGTTGACTTGAGGGGAAAAGAAAAAAATGTTCCTGATGATTAACTAGATTTGCCACCCATTTGGGTGGCAGTGTAAAATCAGAGCACTGCTCTGGACTTGGTGGAATTCAGGCTATAGCCCAAGATGTGTTGAAGCAGCAAAGGTGGAGCAAGCACCTAGGCAATATTACTTGAATAGGCTGAGGCATGGAGGGAAACAATGACCATGTAATAAGTAAAAGACCAGAGGATAGTGTAGGGAAAATCCTCCCATGTCTGCATATTTTCCTCTAAACCTCTAGTTGCTTGAATTTCAGACTTACCCTCTTGCTTTATTCTTGCTAGATGTTTTACAGTTTAATGCAATTATGAGCCGGCAATGGAAATAGTATCCTTACTGAAAAGCAAAGCAGCAAACACCTTTGGGGTGTTTTGTGTTAACAAATAGTGGAGGTTTATACATTAACAGTTTACATAAATTTTCACAAGCATAGCAAATATTTACTTGTGGGTTTTTTCCCTCTTAAGAATTATGTCAGATTATAATATGCACAATCTTGGTGCTGGAATATACACTAATGCTAGCAGCAGTGTTCACATGCTTCCAGCCAGTTGTGGAGCTGTAAAGGGACAGAACTGACTCTGTGTGTGTGTATATATGTGTGCGTGTGTACATGTATACATACATATTTCCCCCCCAGCAGAATTGCTGTAGGACCATTTGTGTGGCCACATCTCAGCAGCAGCGTGATGAGTTCATTGATGGACTGGAAAATCCTGGCTTGTACACGTTTAATTAGGTATTACCACTAAGTTCTTCATTTTATAGACCTAGTGGCTCTCATCCTTCACCTTTCTCTTACATACCACTTCATGCTGCAATGATGTATAAAGACTTTCATAGTGCCAGTCCATTAATAAAATCAGATACACTTTTTTTGCTCTCAAATTCATCAACTGTCAGCCACCAGAAGAAATTTTGTTCTTCATAACTTGACTAGGCTTCTCTGCTTTTCTAAAGCTCTGTGCTGTTGAATAGAGCTATGATTTGCTTTGCATTGGTGTAGTAATATTTAATTTAATGGAGTTTCTCTAACTTTCTCTTTAACTGAGCATCAGGTAGATTGTAATTATCAGATGTGTTCTTCCAGACCTGATCCTAGGGAATAGCTTTGTGTTTTCCCACATTTAAGCAGTGGTGAATGTAAAGGACTTTCACTTGTCACTCACCTCCACAACCTGTGAGTTCTTACTCTTATGGCATCCTTTTGAATAATGCTTGAAATAGGACTGTTAGTATTTGGAGTTTATTGCGCATCAGAGCAAAGCAATACTCAAGTTACTTGTAAATTATTCCTCTGTCAGGAAGGGTGATGAAAAAAGAAGCAGCATTCAGTCGTCTGCCTGCTGTGCTGTGTAGTTGATAGGCTCTAACTCAGTAGAAGGTACTGTTTTTTCTGAGTGACAACAGGTGAATGTTGCAGGGAGAGAAGCGTATTTATTTTGCAAGACAGAATGCTAGGAAGTACCAAAAAAACTTTATTAAAGTTTCCTCAGTATATTTGAAGTTGGTTACGGATGACAAGCTTACCAGGAGCTGTCTTCATAAAATACTAGTTGCTATCATCCACTCTTTCCCTCTGTAGCTTTCAGCTTGTTTCATGTGACAGGCCTGTGCTGCAATGTATACCCTGGATTTGGTTTAAAAAAAAATAAAATTGTATACTGTTGGTGTTCTTTACTGTTGAAGCTTTCTTGCTCAGCTGTCTTGGTGTGCTGTGAGAGGGACTAAGCACGGGAATGCCATTGGATGTTACCACAGAAGTTTGGGAGGGCAAACCCCACCCTGTTCTGGGATTAAATTGTTTTCAAGGCATTAGGGTGATAACTCAGTAGTCTGATTTGAGTAATTTATTGAGATGGGGACTGTATTTACATTTAGGAATGTAGAGTTGTATTGTGAAAGTTGTGCACGTGGGAATAGAGTATAACGAGTGCAGTGTGTTTCTTTTAAAGGAAATAATAATTACTCTGAGTTTAAAAAAACAGTTGTTTTCCACACATTGGAAAATTCTTCTTGGCATTTTGTTCACTTGAATGTGAATTTCTGTGTTGCAGCTACGTGGTCCATTTAATGCCCACCAGTTGAGCCAATTTCTCCTTTCTGCTTCAGAGGGCAACCTCTAGATCTCATCAATGACACCAGCAGGGGTTTCTTGGAAAAAGTCACCTTTCTGTGAGGAATGAGTGAGCTGCTTATGTGAACCCTTAGAGCAGGATAATCTGGGGGCTGAAGTATTGTGCTTAGCAGTGGTGTGTGTTAGTGCATTCATCCTGATTAAGATGTGCTCTTATGGGCAATATGCAAGTAATCCTATGATGTCCTTAGAATTAATCTGAATGTCTCAAAATATTTGAGATACTCTGCTAGAGGGAGATGATAATTCTGTTAATTGTGGTACTGAAATCTTTCTGTATGGATATGTAAAATGCTGTTTATTAGCCTAATGAAAACAATAGTAAAAAAAATACAAGTTCTGAAATGCTCCATCTGAGATTAGTGAAGACAGCGATAGCAAACAGTACATAAAAAATAAACTGTTATCCTAAAACTGAGCTGCCAAGTTTTAACTGTAGTTGAAATTTTCTTCTCATTCCTGATTTTACTGCTTACATGAAACATTCTTTAGGTATTAGCAATAGGAAGCTTTAGAAATGCCTATTTCATCACTGTCTTCTATGTAAATTAGGTTTGAATTCAACGCAATAGTCTGTTCTGCAGTTTTAAAATATCCAAATTACATTCTGTAGATACACTGTCTTCACCTTTGGTGTTATGGCCTGCCTACCCATGTGTAAGTCAAAGTTTCAGGGCACATGGTTTGAGATACTTCTTGTTTAATTTCTGTCACTGAGCTAGGAAATAAAAGCAGAAGTTGAAGGAGGCTAACTTGGTACTGAGGACATTGTTTTGGAATTTGTTAAATTTTTTATTGCAGACTGACTTTTTTTTAATGTAACTGTAGCAAGTTGCTTGCTATCTGTCCTTCTCTTAATTTCCTAAAGAGGAATATGATAGCAATATTAAATTTCTTTTTATGACCCAGTAGAAGAAATGGGGTCATACAGGCACTTGCAGAGATGCAGTTTCAGTAAACAAAGTTGAAATTTTGTATGGCACATGCTGTAAGAAATAATCACAACAAATAGTTTATGAGCAATCTTCAGGCAATTTTGCTGAGTCATTGGCTCATTCTAAGGAGAAAAAAAATAATCTTTTTACAGTAATGAAAATGTCTTTCAGTGGAAGACAAAAATCATCAAAATTCCTATATTTGTATTGCATCACTAGAAGTGGTTTACCCAGCCTAAAAGGGAAGGTGTTGCAGCAAAGCAAGTAGGTCTCAATCATCTGTCCCCTGACAGCTGATACAGAGTGTTCTCAGAGTTCAGCTCAGGGTGTCAGTTCTGGGTGAAGCTGCACTAGATGCTTTCTACAGCAATATAACAACCAAGACGGTTGACAGCTACTGCCATGTCAGTGACACACGTTGATTAATGTCCTTCGTAGAAAGAAATTTGTGCAGAGGGTGGCTTGGGGACATTAAAGTCATTCTTCTTGTCAGAAGTAAATGCTGCGTGGTCCTCTGTGCCCTTCCCAGTGTTTTGCAGTCTGTTGTTCTTATAATCAAACCAGTTGTCTTTTGTTCACTGGTGTAGGCACATAAAAATGGTACTCATTGTGATATAAAGTCCATGAAAACTAAAACTAAATTCCTCTGCTGCTTAAATCCAAGGGGCAATAGTAAAATAGAAAAATAAGCAATATTGTGAGACTAATTAAGCAGGTTCAATTTGTAATAGCCATTACTGTTTCTTGATAAGAATAGGTATCTGTGGATTTTGGTTTGTCTTGCTCAAATTGAAAAGTGTGCATGTGTGTTTGTTTTATTTTTGAGGGGATTTCCCCAGAATGAGGTTGTTTGATAGATACCATTTGTAAACAGGTCTGTCTGTTGTGGTTGTGTGGATGGTTTAGGCAAATACATTACTCTCCATCAGGTCCATGAATATTTGCAAAACTTAATGGGACAGACACCATTTATGTTTTTGTAATAGTATCATCTGCCTCAGAACAAACAGAATATATAAATTATATATTTTTTTTTCTATTTGTTTAACAGAGGTTAGTTAATTAATTTGCCATTTATTAGAAAAAGAATAGTGGGGAGAGGATGCTGTTACAAACTCCCAGGCTGTAGAGTTTATGAAAACTAATTTAAATTGGTGGCATTTCAGTGAAGGCCACCAAGGGACTAAAATGAACAGCCCACTGATTACAGCAGAGTATATTCTTTGTATCACAGAAAAAATCTTCAAAGTTCTCCTCAACTAGTGTGAACACTGGTGAGTGAGATCTGGAGTGTGAGATCCTCCAGAGAAGGAGACTCCACAACCTCCCTGTGCAGCCTGTTCCAGTGTTGTGTTACCCTTCCCATGAGAAAGTTTCTCCTTATGTTTACATGGAGCCTCCTACATTCCAGCTTTGCACCCACTGTCCCTTGTACTGCCATTGGACATCACTGAGAAGAGCCTGGCTTCATCCTCCTGACACTCACCTTTTACATATTTATAAACATTAATGAGGTCACCCCTCTGTCTCTTCTCCAAGCTGAAAAGAATCAGCTCCCTCAGCCTTTCCTCATAAGGGAGATTTTCCCCTCGCTTAATCATCTTTGTGGCTCTGTTCTGGACTCTTTCAAGCAGTTCCCCGTCCTTCTTGAACTGAGGGGCCCAGAACTGGATACAATATTCCAGAAGCGGCCTCACCAGGGTAGAGTAGAGGGGGAGGAGAACCTCTCTCAACCCACTAACTATACCCCTTCTAATCCACCCCAGGATGCCACTGGCCTTTCTGGTCACAAGGGCCCATTGCTGGCTCATGGTCAGCCTGCTGTCCACCAGGACCCCC
>JANHFX010020209.1:76326-91396 GCA_027560015.1 Chloroceryle amazona
GGTCCAGCACACTTGAGGGAAAAAACAAATACTCCTCAGTAAAGGAGTTCAAAAACTTCTGTTAAACAATCTGAATTTGCACATGGGTCTCTCTAGTACTTTACCGGGACACAATAGTCTTTATCTAAGACTTATGCTGTTGCTTTCACTTTTTGACATAAAAGCTGTTGTTACAAAGCTTTCACTTTTTCTTGAGTCAGCACGGACAGCCTTTTCTTTCCTGTTGGAATTCTGAGTGCCGCTGCATGAATATGGCCATTAGTTTCCTCCATGGCATTGCTGTTTGCTCCAGAACAACAGACTCTGTGTGTGGTAACTGCTACCGTGGAATCACACCTGTCAAATTTATTTGTAAGAATGTCCTGAAGTATTCCTTCCTAGCACTTGTGATGGTAGCAGGACTGGCCTTTCCTCTGCTGCAGCACCTAGCTGGGGGAGGACGGTGCGAGGAGGGTTTACCTGGCTGACCGCCGAGGGGCTGGCGCAGTTCTTCCTGTAACATGCCAGCATGTGAGCCGTCTGATTCACCAGGATGTCTCTGACTGTCTTCACTGGCTGGCTGAGAATGGCCTTAAAAGCTGCAAATACAAAGGAATATGAGGAGTGTATCTCCATCTTTAGGCCACCCCCTAAGTACCTCTTTGCTACTAGCTTCCGATTTTGCTAGCCGGAGGGCTAGAGTTCCCAATCTCTTTCACAGACAGCATCTCGGTGGATGTTGATCCGTCTCTGTCCCACAAAAAAAACCCACCACCACCCTTCCAACCCTCTGGATGAAAACATATAGGCGCACAGTGTGGGAAATGGAGATCCTGTCATTGTGTGTTTCTAGCTGCCCTCCCAAGTGTTACTGCCACAGCAGTATGTCTAGCTTTTCCATTTTATAAAAGACTTCAGACTGGGTACAGCAAGTTAGTTACAGCATGTGATTTCCCACTAGGCCACCACTTCAGCTGCCTTCCCCTTTTTCCACCCCAAAGTGTTAAACCAAAACACCAAACAAAAGGGTTTAACTCTACCTGACTTGGCAAAGAAGTTGATGAGCGCATCAGTCTCACAAGTCTTGTAGACATCAGCTAGCTGGGAACTACAATTTAATCCGATATTGTGTATGCGAAGTCGTCTTTGCCCGCTTATTGATGTATAAAGGACAGCGCACTGAAACACAGGAGCAAATTGTTTGCCATTTATTTTTCACATAAAAAGTATATAAAAAGTCGGTGGCTCTGTTTTAAGATGATTGATAGCAGCACTGAAGCAGCAATGCCTTCAGAAGTAGTTACTCTGTGTGTAAAAGGCACATAATTAACTCATCTATAGGACCAACACACCTTTTTCTGGAAGCACACACACCAAAAAAAATACTGTGACTGAAAGTCATATAAAGACTGCACACAAGAGAAGAGAAGCTTGATGAGGGGTACAGTGCCCTGGGCAATGGGCATCTGCTCTTGGCAAAATCCAACAGCAAACTTCCTACTCATGTGAAAAGAACCACTTACTTAGCTTTTCAAGAATAAGTTTGTAATGAACTGAAATAATATCTAAGCCCATGGGAGATGGGGTTAGCAGCACCTTATTAAAAACAGAGGGTGTCACTTCAGACTTTCCTTGTGACTCCACTTCTACTTCAGTAGAATGATCCAAAGCCAGCAGGGCAAACACAGGTGCCCCAGTTGCTGTAGTCTGCCTGCCATCAGAAACTTCCACCTGTACCCTTCCTGTGTAAAGGCAACATCTCCATGGCACATGCTTCCTTGAGCCATGATGCAGCAGTGATGGGAATGCAACCTCAGACCTATCCAACAGGGCATTTCACAGTGCTGTAGTCACATGGGGATTAGCTGCTCACCCATGCAATGCATTTAGAGGAGGGGGCAAGCTAAAAGTCAAGCAGAACAGAAACAAAAAGCTCAGCAAAGGCCCTGCCTTAAGTTTAACGACAGAAAATGTTACTGCATGTAAGGGTTTAGAAGACTAAAAAGCAACCTCTCTTATCATAAAGTCTTAATCGCAAATAAGAAAAACACTAGATGTTTTATTGTCTGTGCTTTTAACTACACGTCATGCCAAGAAAAAGGGTTCTCAAGTAGCACTGATGCAAGCAAGGGACAGACTGGTGACGATGCCACCGAGAGAAAATTAGCCAAAGGTTGCATTAAGTTTTTACCTGAATTAAGGCTCCACTGTCTTCATTCAGTTTGTCATCATGTTTGAACTCCACTGTCACCGCCTTGTCGCTGTCAACTGCTGCCATCTCTACATCTGTGGTGTTGTTCATGTAAATAGCACCAAAGAAGTCTGTAGCCCTGAAGCCTACAGCCAGATAAAAAAATTTTTGACTTTTGGGACTTGATATTTGCCCCTTTGATTCCTGTTTCAGTTAAAAATATCAATTAATTTTAAAACAAAAATCTTTTGATATTTTGCTTACTATTTTTTAAAGTCCCAAAATAATTTCTCTCCCCACAGGGATTTGCAGCCTCAGGGGGTTCAACCAGCTGTCCTTGCCAAGGGCATTTTTTGATAGTTGGGCAAGGGAAAAGCAGATGGGCCATGGAAGCTGTGCCGTGACTGAGACCACCCAGAAATTTTTATGCTGCTGACCTGGCCACTGTACATGTTTATGCAACCCATTCCTACCTCAAATTAAAGAGAGTAAAAGTAACCACAGTAAAGATGAGAAGGCTTTCATACTTTGGAAAATTACTCAGATACATACCACTTACGCATGCATCTTGGATTGCAAGTGCTGCTGGACCCCTTGCATGTTACTTCAAAATACATTTTAATGTGTCTCCATAATTACCAGTCTATCCAATATGAGTGCTTGAAATGAAGGAAGTCATACAGGAAGGACATTTGCGGGCCCTTCCCACCCCTAACATTCTGTGATACCTCATGAAAAGATCATCCAGTCCAACCCCCCTGCCAGAGGGCAGGATCACCTAGAAGCAGGTCACACGAGAACATGTCCAGGTGGGTTTGGAATGTCTCCAGCAAAGAAGACTCCACAGCCTCCCTGGGCAGCCTGTTCCAAGTGCTCCGTCACCCACGCCATGAAAAAGTTTCTCCTTACATTTACATGGATCCTCCTACATTCCAGATTCCACCCATTGCCCATTGTCCTATGATTGACATCACTCAGAAGAGCCTGCCTTCATCCTCCTGACATGTGTCCTTAACATACTAACAAGAAAAGGCTGAGGGAACAGTTTCTTTTTTAGCTTGGAGCACACTGAGGGGTGACCTCATTAATGCTTATAAGGGGGATGTTCCACTCCACCATCTTTGGGGCTCTGTTCTGCACTCTCAAGCAGTTCCCTGACCTGGACACAATATTCCTGATGCAGCCTCACCATTGTGGGGGGAGGGGGGGATGACGGGACACAACTGCTCTCAACCTACTAACCACACCCCCTTCTAATCCACCCCAGGATGCCACTGGCCTTTCTGGTCACAAGGGCCCATTGCTGGCTCCTGGTCAGCCTGCTGTCCACCAGGACCCCCACATCCCCTTCCCCCACACTGCTTTCCAACAGGTCAGTCCCTTACCTGTACTGGTACCTGGGGTGGTTCTTTCCCAGATGCAGGACTTTGTTACATTTCATTAAAGTTCTCCCTGACCAGCTCTCCAGCTTGTCTAGGTCTCTCTGGATGGCAGCACAGCCTTCGGTGTGTCAGCCACTCCTCCCAGTTTTGTGTTGTCAGCAAACTCGCTGACTGTGCACTGTGTTCCCTATGTTATTGAACAAATCAGCAGAGGAATTCATTTTGACAAAGGTGCTTGAGAGAGATATCTGCCAATTTTTAACACTGTGCTGCCATCGCTGCCCTTAAGCAATGATTTTTTTCTTTTTTTTTTTTTAATAATTTTGTCTTTATACTTCTGAACAGTATTTCAGGTGAACAGAGGCTCCTAATCATACTGTGCTAAGTTATTTTGGGACAGTAGGATTGTTGTGTGACACAGACTATTGTTCCTGAGAGAATGAAATAAACAGTCCTGTATTTCAAAGCCATCACATTTGGACAGCTAAACAGAAAAGTAGTTTCTAAATTTCAATGGTATCAAGTCTTTTAAAATTGTCAGTTTCTTCTAGAAAACACCAAATAGTTCTAAGCTCTGTTTTTATCTTTGATGGAAGAAAGGATAAAGGACAAAATAGCGATCTATTGACAGCTGTTGTTTGAGAAATCAAAGCAGAATTTTACAGGCAACAGGTTGGTACTCTTGAGCATGTTACATTGCATCAATACTCAGTGTCACTCCTAACCAGAGGGTTGTTAGTTACTGGAGAGCTTATGTCGTTACATAGTTACTGCCATAGCAGACTATGTGCCCTGCTTTTGCATTCAATGCACGTAACCGTCATACTAACGCTTGTGTGAGTTTTAGTTGCGTGATTAATGCAGATTTGGACATTTTTGCCTGGAAGAACTGTATGGTCTGTATAACAGTGTTGCTGGTATATGGAATCTAATTGCTTATGTTGTCCATGGTCACTGCGTCCTATTGGGTGTAAGAGAAAGAGGAAACTATTCTTTTTGTTTCTCTTTGCCATTGTGTAACTAGAATACTCCATGGTTTAATTCTTAATAAGAATTATAATCCTCTAAGTCTAAGGAATGATATAAAGTAAATTCCATCTAGTATTATGGTTTGTACTTACCAATGTCACAAGGTAATGGGAAATATTTGGAAAGAAGGCAGCAAGCACAAGAGAATCTTGGAAGCAGTTTTATTCCCTCTCAAGGTCTTTTGGCTCAGACCACTAATGCAATCATTTTTAAAAAGAATAATATCAAAGTTGGATGATGGAAGCAGTTCCATGGAAATCTGTAGAAAATCATTCAAATTCAAAATGGTCCAAGTCTCGTTTGACTTTTGGCAAGAAGCACAGGATGTATAGCCACTTGCTATTCTAGTGTAATACCAAAGTAAGGTCAGGCAGTGAGCTGGTGTTCATAAGGGCACCAGACAGCAATGCATCTGTTCCAAAAGCAGATGGTGAGGTGACCCAAAGGATATAATCAGAATGGCAGAGAGCATTTTTGCAGCCAGTCACCTAATCCTATATCTGTAATTTAGAAGCAAACAGAACATGCTTGTAAGAATTGTGGTAAGAGAGAAGTCTGTTCTCCACATACATAGACAGACTGCACAGTGTATATATTTATAATGATATATACTATACCAATGTATACTCTGAATATAATACTATTAGTTTATAGTGTACTTTGTAGACTCACCCATAAAATACTGCATATAAAAAAAAAGTGGAGCAGCAATTATCTAGCAAAGCAGTATATACCCATAATATTGTAAATTGAGAATACTCAGTCCATAACACTAACCAAAGGTGTGCATTGTCAGGGAAGGTTTTGGAACAAATTTTTTGAAGACAGCTTGTCCCGATGCCACACGTTGCTCTGGAATTGTAACCTTAACAGATGTAGCTTCCCTGCCAATCTCTAAGAAAGAAACTTATAGTAAGTCATTAGGCAAGCATCTGGCACCAAGGAGACTAAAATTCTCACACAAGCTGCTGGTGACACATTGCAGTGCCTATTACGGACTCAGAGCAGCAAGGTGCTCACTGTGCATTAGATGCCCACTTGTGTCCTGCTGTTGTGGAATGTGTGGCTGTTAAAGGTTTTGACTGAATGATTTTGGATCCTCTCTACTCAAATGAGAGAAGTCTGTGCTATATACTCATTGTCTGGGTCACTTAACTAATCATGGCCGAGGTAGTGGTCATGGCATTAGCAGACAGAGTTTACATGCATGCTAAAGCTTTTTGTCCTTTTTTTTTTTTTCTTTTTTTTTAATGTTCTTTTTGGAATGTTAATAAGCCTTGGGTTCAGTTAGAAATGGGTTGCTTTCCTGATCTCTGCCGTCAGTACTTTATGCTAGTTTCTCTCTCAATTTGAACATAATTTTTGCTGTATTTTGCTTTAATTGATAAAGTAAGGGAATCTCACTCTTTCTTTGTTATTTACATCTTGGAGGTTTTAGAGTGGTACTGATTAATCTTTTTGCTCAAGATTGAACATTATGTCCTAAATTCCCATGCAGGGTTGTTAAAAGCTGATGCAAGGCATGAAGAGACAGTTTGGTGCAAACTTTTACCTTCTTTATGCCTGCTAGAAGAACTTTTGAAAGGACATGGTCCATTTTGAATTGATCATAGCTTGTACATTGGTAAAAAGCAAGTGAAGGCTTTATGTTGCCTTCGACTTGCAGATCCCAGCTGTACCTGCCCTCTTGTCCTACAATACGTTGTACTTCAGCTCAAAAGTTGAGGCAGGAAATTGAACAGTGACCAAAGCTATAATTTGAAACCATTAGCTACTAGACTAAATTGTTTCTGCTATGACAAGGTCATGGAATATAATAATTATGTATATTATTATTATAATTTTAAAATGGAGAACTGCTCAATTACTTATTATTCCTGCCTTATTTTTGACATGAGAATGCTTTGTTCAGATTGTGCCAGTTCTAAGTGCAATGTTGTCCTTTGCTAGCTTTTCAGAGTCGAACACACATGATATTAAACCAAGCTATGTTTCATCTTTCTGGCTCCATTTTTTGTTTCTTGTTACATTAGCTTTGTTTAAAACAAGCAGACTTCTCCTTAAATGCAAAAATCCTGCTGAATTTTAAGTCATTTCAGAGAAAGGAGCAACTAAATCTACGGCACCAGTGCACCAGGTTTCAAATGACATGGGTTGTGACAAGAAATGTCCGTTTTACTTAGGATAAAGACCTAAATCTGGGACTTGATAGATAACTCTAACAGAGAAGACCACCGAATCAGAGAATTTCCTAGATTGGAAAAGACCTCTGAGATCATATAGTCCAATCATCAACCACACATCAAACCTCAGTAATAGCATTGAAGGTAGATGACTGGCATGGGTCTACGAAGTCTGTTAGAATCCCTGTCCAACGTGGAGGAAGTGTCGGTGTTTTAGACGGACTAAGACATAGCCTTATTCTTAAGTGAAGGTTTATGAGGTACTATTCCTTTGATTGATTTTCTTATGCTACTTGTGATTTTCCGTGTAATTCTAGACCACTGCCTCTTTTTATTTTTATTACATTTTAAAAAAAGTAGTAATTCACAGTAATGTGAATCGTTTCAACATAACACAGTGCTGCCGCCTTATGCATTTGCCAGTGAATGTAAATGAGGCACTGTTATGTTACAGTCAAGTTTTACCCCTTAGAATAAAATAATCTTTTAGCCATTTAAAAACCAGATACATATTTCCAGCCTGACCTTTATTTTAGCAACTGTAACATGTTGGGAGAAATAAAAAAAAAATAATCAAGTCATGCTCCTAATTCCCATTGTTTCTTCATTGTGAGTAACTGATCATTTTTTAGGCAAAATCTGCCATTGCTTTCCTTATCTGTTACAGTGATGCTTAGCATATTGATAACACCCTATGCTGCAGATGCAGTCTTTAAATTTAGTCTTTAAAGTAAAATAGTGCTGTATCTGTTTCACTAACAAGGAAGCAAAGACAGTTTCAAACAATTTTGAGAACCCGCGATGTGAATCCTGGAGAGCTAACATCAGGCACTTCATTTCACAGGAAAAACTGTTTTTTATGTCACTCACCCAGGGAATCTACAGGTCACATTGCCAGTCAATAGGAAAAGAAACAAACCAAAAACCTTTCTTCAGAATCTCTGAAAAGAGATTCTAATGGTATTGATAATGCTTTTAAAAAACATGAGTTATTAATTGATTTTTATATATATATTTTAAAGCCTACGAACATATGGATAGCTTTGATTTCTCCAACACTTTGTTATTGACTCTCAGCTGCAGAACATTGGAGACTTTTTGAAGGGCAACATGTACATAAGAATGCACCAATTCCCAGGAAGAAACCAAGTAGACTGAAGCAGAACAGTGATGGTTTCTGATTCCTAGTGCTTTGAAAAGAAATCTTAGTACTTTCAGAACACTATGTACAGTGTTTGTTCGTGTGTCAATTTATTTCTTTGCTACAATAGTACCAAGGTTCTTTTATAGATCAGTGTGATTTACAAATATTGTGGGCAAGTCTCCCAGTGTTCCTGTGTAATGTGCGGAGATGGACCTGTCAATGAAAAAGATAGCAAGCTGAGACACACAAATTTAATTTGCCCCACGTCAGTGAGTTAATGGCAGAGAGGGAATCGGATTAGTATCTAATTTCAAATGTCTCTAGTAGCTAATCCCTTGATAGTGCGGAGACAAAGGAACTTTGATGATGCAATGCCTCTGATGTTTGGTTGCCTCTCTCAGGAAAAGCCAAAGTGCCTGTTTCTGAAGGGAACTTAGGAAAATCTGTTCTGGCTCAAGGCCTTCCAATTGGGCAGAGGAGTGCCATCTTTAAGACTTTGAGTCACAGTTACAGGACACTTGAATGACAAATAATATGTCTGCTAGAAGCAAATGCTGAAGAGGGCTGCCATCTGATCACTGAATATTTATGACACGTATTACCAAATATTGTTTCTTATTTGAAATGCAAAGAAAGTATATTCTTTTTTTGAAACTTAATTTTAAGTTCTGGAAGCTAGAGCTTTTCTAGGGTAAAAGATTGCTTTTTTCCAGATTGGAATCAAAACTCATGACATCATATGACATGGAATCATCAGAGATCTCACTGACTGCTCTTTATTTTAGCTGAAATTTGCCATGTGCTGGGAAGTTTGCAGTGTAATAAAACCCCACACATAATTGGAAGCTGAAATAGTCAGCAAAAGCAGACTTATTTTGAAGTAATTCTAGGGAATATTCAAGTCACCGTTGTTGAATACCTGGACTTCATCTTCTGTCGTAAGATATACAAAATGAAGATTGGTGCAACACATACAGGATGTATAATACCACCACTAGAGGAGAAATACAGCATCCTTTTCTGAAGACGTGATCGTGCAAATAGAAATTTTTGTATTGAGTGTCAATGAAGTGTGGAGGTCAGAAATTTCATTGCATGCTATTGAATTGATTGGGATATGCAACTGAACCTTAACTCTTCTTTGCTCTGACTTAAAGTTTTATAGGCTCAATTTATGTTGTAGCATTTCACACTCCAAGAAGTACTTGAAGCAAGTAGTTGAAAATGTTTCTGATTAGTCTGGAAACAGCAAAGATCTACATGGGAAGTAGAGAAAATATTGAAAGACAAACACCCCACCCCGTATCAACAAGAAAAAAAAAAAAAAGATTTAGGAATATAAGAAGATTGTACTGTTTTCTTTCAATTGTTAACATTCTGTCCAATCCCCTTAAATAGGATTAATATATTTAATTCCTGGGGTGGTCTCCAGTTAATCCTTCCTCCTTCCGGCCTTTGGCAATTTGCTGTACAGTTAGGTTTTCGGAGCGTGATAGGTACGTACTCCTATTCTGTGCTTACAACCTTACTGTAGCAAAGATATATTTCTGGTTTGGCTGTGTTCTGCAGAGATTCTGTTCCAAGACCTTTTCTGTGCTGCTGTGTTTACCATTTAGCTTAACCATC
Source organism: Chloroceryle amazona (assembly GCA_027560015.1). Lineage (NCBI taxonomy): Eukaryota > Metazoa > Chordata > Aves > Coraciiformes > Cerylidae > Chloroceryle > Chloroceryle amazona. The sequence goes on from JANHFX010020209.1 coordinate 85,861, forward strand.
GTAATTTTGCTATTAGGAAGAGTTGTTATATATGAAATTCTACTGATTCATATATTTTGAGGTGCATTCACTAACGTTGCCAGAAGATTATCATTACTTCTACTGGGGAGAGTGCTGTTATCTCTCCAAGCATGGTACAGTATTTTAGATGCCATTTGAAAAAATTCCAGGTTCTGATGGTATTCTTTGTGGTAAGTCTTTTAATGATCCAGTCATCTTCAGGACTGACAGCTCTGTAATTTGAAGACTTGATGCACAGATGTTTCATTATTGCTGTGGGTGCAGATGATTTTCCTACATTTAATCTTAGTTGCTATAGTTACCGTCAATGCAGAAAATTACACCATTCAATAGGTGTTGGGGATTTTTTGGAAAGTGTAAAAATCAGTATTTTCTTATAATTTCCACCATATGCATTCTTGGACAGAAACCCTAGTGGAATTACAGCAGTTTTGGTAATTTGTCAGTGTACAACTTGAAAATTTCCTGCCAGATTCCTTTAGTTCCATCATACCACCCACCACACTCTTCCCAGATTTTCCCTTTGTTACACATTTTCAGGCTGCTTTTTCTTGTCCTCTTCCCCTTCTTCCCCTCTTTTGAGGAGGTAGGTGTTAATCTTTTATTGGACAAGAATGGCTCCTGTCAGCTTAAGGAAAACCAAACCACCAACCATCTTGGGAGAGAGGCCCTTTGTTTCCGAAATGTTAACAGTCCTGTTGAGTACCTGAAGCTTCCTTACTGTCATTATGTGCTCTAGTTCCGTCCTGCTCTGGCAGGGGGATTGGACTCGATGATCTTCAGAGCTCCCTTCCAACCCCTAACATTCTGTGATTATGCAAAAGGATGGAGACAGGCAGAAAACTTCACTGTCTTGCTCCACTTAAAGCTTCCTTTCAGCTCAGAGGGAGCTAATGGGAATGGAGAACAAAAAACCTCAGCCCACAAACACACTGAAGGAAACAGGAGGCAAATTCCAGTTCTGTCCAGTGGAGAGAAGTGGGTCTCAAAAAGGGTGTTTCCTGTCATGATGCTGTGAGTGCAGGGTTTTGGGAGCTGATTGGCAGGGAGATGTTCTGATTGCATAATCTCTGAAAGATTGAGACCTTGACGGAACTTCAGGATGTTACCATTTTAAATATGCATTATATGTTGCTCAGGTTATTGGTAGATCAAAGTAAACTGTGTATTGCTTTTGTGTGGTTTTCGTTTGGTTGTTTGGAGTTTTTTGTTTGTTTGTGGGTTTTTTGTTTGTTTTGGGTTGGTTTGGGTTTTGGTTGGTTGTCGGTGTCGTCGTGTCCCCCCCCGCCCCTTACATTTGGGTAATATTGGTGCTCTGTGTAGGTACTTTTAGCAAAACCAGTTAAGTGCTGATCACAGTGACAAAGTTTAAGCAGCAATCTGTGGTTTACTTTCTAAACTAGAGGCAAAATGATAGCATTCTAAACCTTTTCAAGGAATTAACTATTTTAATTTTATTTCATCTATTATGTTAAATAATTTCACATAGTTGTAGATTATTCCCTTGGTTCCAACTCATCTCGGTGGCTGTTAGATAAATAAATTACCATTTTTTATCTCTTTCATCATTTTGTTTTCTCCAAGTACTCAAGTGAATTTTCTAGAGAAGTGAGATCTTGGAGAATTCAGTCCCTTGCTTCAGGGGAGATTAAAGGGAGACTTGTGTAAAGCTTGGCCCTTACTTAACAGAGGGGAACAGAAGATATTACCAGGCACTAGATTTCATACTGACATCTTTTATGTTAATGGTAAAAATGGTGATTTTGGGTTCATTGAGCCTGATGTGCAGTTGCAGATACCTTTACTAGGATAGTAATAGCCCTTCCTAAAATCTAATTAAGTTAACTGAAGTTAAAGGTTATGTAAATATAATGAATATATAGAATAACAATCCTTTAATGATAAATTAATGAATTGCTGCTAATGCTAATTAGTGTTACATGTGCATGTAGGTTACTTTGTTAATTAATGTTACATGTGCATGTAGGTTACTTTGTTTATTTGTCTTTATCCCGTAAGTTGGTTTTTAAGAAGCTTCTGGATGAGGAGGCTATTGGTCCGTATCCTATTTCAGAACACTGCCAGAAACTATATTCAGTTCATTGATTAGCCGCTAAGAAAGAATGTTTCAAATCATTACTGTCAAAACACTTAAAATGCCCAGTTTGGCATTGAGAGCTTGAAAATGTGAACTGCTTAGGCAAAATCAAACCAGCATGGGTATCAGTTCTGATCTGTGTCTTGCAACATTTCAACAACCACAAGCAAAGGCTAAATCAATTCTTTTCTTAGCAGACATTGCATCTTGGCATTTTAAATGAAAAACTAGCATCAGTGTTTTGTAAAATATTGTTATATGCTAAACTTCTAGAAAAATCTAGCATTCCTGTGCCTGCAAATTGATAGACAGTCTCACAGAAAAACTTTTTTTTTTGTGCAAAATTTGTCACTTGTCTTCCCAAGAAAGAGACTTTTAATCATATTATAAAAGCAAACTATGGCAAAAAAACTTTCTTGTGCAAATCGATTAACTCATCCAAAGTCATCAGGATTGTATGAATTTGTCAGCTATATATCTTCCTCTGCACAGAAGAATATTCTGAGGAAGTGGTACTTGTATTTTGTTCAAAATTACGTCTTTAATTCTTGTGATCTACGTTGAGTTCCTTTTTTGTATTTAATGGTATCTTGGTGTTGTGAGAGTGAAAAGCTGTCAACCAACAGCTCAGGCAAACCAAAACTGGTCTTTCGTAGTGATAATGTGGCACTTCATCCTTGAGAACAAACTTTTTATTAACATTCTTTTTCCTATGCCTTAAATGCAGAGTCTGAATACTAATCCTTTATTAACTTTTTTAGATGCCAGGATAAGATGACACGTTTCTAAGTGTAATATTTTCTGTATATATTTTTTATCTTTGGGAAACTTTTTTAATTGTCAAAACAGACTATTAGTATTAACCTGGTTAAATCAGTTTTAAATTAATGCAGACAGCTTATCATATAAATTGATTCATATGCAAAGCACAGTATCTGTGCATAATTTAGTAAAATGCAGAAGTTAATATCAAGAGTTTTAGTAAAAAGAAATTACATCAAGTATAATTCAACCTAATTGAGATTGATTTAAAATAATTTTATTTTGAAGGCAGATCTGGTTTGTCAAAAGCCGTCTTTTTACCTGTACAGACTTAGAAGCATTATGAATTTTTATAATCTACCTAGTTGTACACTAGGTAGATTAATTTCCATGCAGCCCAAATTTCATCAATTGTCTTGTGCTTTCAGAAATCCACTACAGTTCTCTGTATTTTGTTCTTTCCTCATGGTAGCTCTCATCCATGTAGACTTTAATAAGCAAGAGAATTACTGCCAATCAAGTCTTTAATTTGTCTGTATTTTGATCAAGCCTGTTGGGCTATTCTGTTTTGTGCTACTCCTGTATTTTCTGTAGATATTCTTTAATTTCAGTAGACTTAGTTCTTTGATTTGTTCCATCACTGCCATTTAAAGCTAGTATTCTTAACTGAGTGTAAACCACTTATGTGTATAGGGACACTTGGGTAGCATAGCATGGATAAACCAGGCAAATTAGCATGGATAAAACAGGCAAATAATGGTAAACATCAGCTAGTTACTTTTGTTGTTGTTTGGTACATTATTTGGCAATTGATATATCAACAACCAAAAAAATGATTAATAATCTAATGAACAGTAGCAAAACATTCTCAGTATTTCAGATTATAAATGGATAATATCCTGGTCATTTCAGAGTCAAGAAGTTGCCGTTATCTTCAGAGTTTTAGAACACTTCCCACCATTTCCAGTATAGATTATAATTTAGAAAAAATGCACATTGTCATAAAGTGCTAAAACTGTGCAACTGAAAAATAATATAAGTTGTTTTTTTAGAAGTCCAATATAATAGTTTGAATAGGTGATTCATAGCAAGTGTGACAAAGGTCTGGAGAAGGACATTTCAAGTCATCTTTTGGGCTAAAATATTTTTTGCTTATTTGTTAAATAGCTTAATTACTATGGAAACTTGTAGGAGCTTTTTTCCACCAAACATGGAACAGACTAGTTAAAAAGACTTTGAGGAAAGGTAATGCGTTAGTGAATGAGGTAGAACTGGTTGAACAAATGGAGCACAGTATTCTATGATGAGGAGAAAAGAGGCAACGTCATTCACATCTAGGTGCTTCATAGCAGTGTCTCAAACAGGATTGAAGAAGCTGGAAAATGAACCAACTTTCTCAGTTTAATATTGCAGTGTGAAAGCGTGCTCTTTAGCATCATATCAATATCATCTATTGTTTTTACAACTAGCACATTTGGTAATATTAATTGAAAACCTTCATTTTTACTCTTTCAAATCCATATTATTTTGTTGGGAATTATCTCTGAGTATGCTTCTTTCTCCCTGCAATTTAAACTCAACACAGTTGCTTAGGTGTAAAGGTTTTTCAGTAACTGTTGCTTCTAGTTGCCAGGCATTTCTAGCGTTCTTGGACCATCCAAGGAAGAGTTACTTAAAATTACTGTTTTGAAGTGTGTAGGCATTATGTCTGGAATTCATCACTAGCGAAGAATATATTGGGACATAAGGCATCTGTGTTAGTACTCTAAGATATCAGTATCTGTTAGCTGGTCCTTGGTTTGTGCCTTCTACCTCATTCAAATAAAACACTATCTTCTGAGGTGTTTAGGAAGAATTCTAGCAACTTGAAATTTTACCTTTCTCTGGTGAAACTTTTAAATGTAGATAAGATATTAATGAAAGGAAGACAAGAAGACAGATTGAGGCAAAAAAAAAGGAAGCAGGAATAACACCATCCAGATTCTGGAGATTTGTTGGGGGAAGTCTTTGGGTATTGTTCTGGACTGCTATTTGTGAGAAGTATTATTAAATTGTATTTGCATTCTAGGCTTTTAAGGTTGAAGATGCAGCTTCTCAGATGAGTTATCTTTAGGTGATCTGCATGTTTTAATGTAGCCTGGTGAAAATTTATCCCGGGGGGGTGGACGCGGGGACGGACCAAAAAACCAAAGAAAGCAAAAAAAAGAAAACCACCAAAATTCAGCATATGACTGATATGTCTTTTTATCATAATGATCGCCCCAAAGCTAGAAACCTTGTAGCCTTTTTGGAAGGGTCACTGCAGTCCTTCCTTACCTTTTCTCCCTCATTTCTCCACTCTAAATGGTTGCTGGCAGTTAGTTACATCTAAAGAGCACTACTTGTTTTGCACATACTGTATTTGATAGATCTGTTACTTTGTTCACCTTACAAATTACTGACATTTAAAGCAGCTTGTTTCTTGTAATAAAGCTGAGTTTGAGATTACGGACTAAATAATAAGGGCATGGATCACAACAGTGCTGTAGAATCACAAGGCTGTCATGTTAATAAAAAAAAAAGAGTACTGTATTTTAATGAATGGTAATTACAGTGAGTGAAGCAGGAAGCTATATGGTGCATTAGGACAAGATAGTGTTTAAAGCAAAAGTGGGG
>JANHFX010020209.1:91496-122908 GCA_027560015.1 Chloroceryle amazona
GAATGGTAATTACAGTGAGTGAAGCAGGAAGCTATATGGTGCATTAGGACAAGATAGTGTTTAAAGCAAAAGTGGGGCAGCTACTGAGGCATGGATGAATTAAATGCCAAGAGATTCCTTGCACACTGTGTACTAGCGCTTTAATGGCCACCGCTACCGCGACGATCAGTGCCATAGCGGAATGATGGTTGGCCTGCTGTACAGTCAGTCAACAACAAATGAGCTGGAAAAGATAAATTCAAAGAAGCATAGAGCACTGTAGCTCAAACACAGAGAATTTAATTAGTATCAGTGAAATTTGGCTGGGCGTGGGATAATCCTACTTTGGCATTTAGTGCATCTGAGGAACAGTCTTAACCCCCTGTGACCATTTTTAATTTGAAGCAATCACAAGATGAACATGTTTTGGAGTTGTGTTTCCTGCAATATTCAAGACTAAGCATGGAGCAGGTAACTGTGTTGATTATTAGGGGAAGCTCTGCTCAAACAGCTTTATTCTCTATGATGCGACCGATGATACAGTATCAGTATTTCAGTTGTGCCAAGCAGTAAGAATAGATAAGGTAAAGGGCACTGGAGTTGCTTTCTGGACAGTGGAGTGGAAGGAGGAATTTTCATTTTAAGTCATAATTCCAAAATGGAGGGGGGAAAAAAAAAAGGAAAGAAAAAAAGGGATCTGAGACAGTTAAATGTAGTAAATTCCTCTATAATCTCAGTTTTTGAAATAATGCCATTCTTAAAACACCAAAATAATTAATTTGCGTAGGCTTTCAAAAACTCCTTAATTTTGATCCTCTCTTTTAATTTAATTTTGTTTCTACATTTTATTTTCATTGTAAGCCTGGAAATATTGGCTGAGGAGGTGGGAAGATGAGCAGACATGAAACTAGGCAGGATTCCAGTAAATGTCATCAGAATTTTGATGCAATCAATGTGTTTCTCTAGAGTGTTTTGATTCTTTCAAATTGGCATTTGCTCTCTTAAAGCTGTTCTGTCGGAAGAGTTTTGACCGATTCTGGTATCTTCAGGATAAAGCAAACTTTTCCTGCAAGAGGATTTATTCTGGTTATGTGTATAGTCTGGAGGCCTCAAAAGCAAACTGCTATGAAGAAGGCCTAATGTTGCATTTTTGTTCATCAAGAAAGAGGAAGCCGTGCAGTGACTTTCTACTGGAAAACTGCACTGTTTCACTTTAGCAGAATTACTCCTACCTGATAATAAGGAGATGGAGACAGAGGCAGTACTCATCTTACTCGTTTCTCATTGCCTGTCTTGTGCTATCTCCATTTCTGAGAGAATTTCCATTCTGTATCCCTTTTGCTGTATTTGTTTCTCTTACAAAGACCTGGGTATGATAACAGCGAAGTTAGAGATTCTTCGCATAAGAATGTTGTCTTATTTCAATTTGGATCTTAAACTTACAGTTTCGGTCATTAGAATTGAATGAATAAAAATCCAGGTCTCAGTGGAGAAGATCAACAGCGAGTACACTTACAGAGATAACCTTTGCAAAATAGTGTATTTCAAGAGAATATTGGTCTGTGTGGGGAAGGGCAGAAATAATGCATGTAAATGTAGTAAAGAGCTGACAAATGGTACTTCTCAACAACTAGGCTTTTTTTTTTTTTTGTGGATAAAAAGCTCTGAAGGAGTAACCCCTGAGGAAATGAATTCCCAAATGGCTGTATAATCCTCTGAGGCCAGCTCCAGTGCTCTTTTGTCTCTAATTGTATTGACAGCTGGTAGTTCCAACTTTCTGGCAATTTATCTTCCCACTGCATATTTATTGAGAGGTTTCTTGTCGTAGTATTGACCATACATTAACAAGGAAGTGGGGGATAATAGCAAAATCCCTACGGTCCTGACAGATGTTTCCTTGGTATGGGAGCTTTTGCCAACAGCAACGGGCCTTGTGGCATATGCACAACAAAGTGGAATTTAACATTTTTGAATGAAAATGAAAGCATTAGTTAAATGGACGAAGTGAATCAAATGATCTATATTCGGTTCCTGGTTTAAAACCAGATTGTCATGGTAATTTTTTTACATAGGCATATGCAAAATTATATGGAGATAAACATGCAAAGCTAAAATAAAAGTAAAGCAAATGCTGAGAAGATTATGGTGTTTTCAGTTTCTTCACAAGATGATGATTCCAAAAGAGAAATGTTGGAAAAAGAGAACTTCTGAATCTAGCTTTATATTTGTGTGTCAGTCTTTACCGAAATTTTAAATGATTATTTAATGTATGAAAGAAAAATCGAAATAAACTGACCAAAATCCACAACCACGCTGCCACACAGATGACAAAAAACAAGAACAAGACAGTGTTCTGTCCTGTGAAAGGTAAAGCATGGCAGTAGCAGGCTTGATAGAGAAGGTCACTGCGCTCACGTGCCCATCTGCAATAGTAGATGTTTGTTTGGCTATAGATTTAATGAAAATAGCAAATACTAAAGATGCATAAGGAGATCCTAGCAATAATGGTTCATCTCAATTTGACTAAACTGTGCTTTCTAAATGTTATTTTACAAAATTTTAATATCATGACAGCCTGTTTTCCTGAGACACCATTTTACAGACCTTCCACATAAAGCAACTTTAATCTCAATTTCTCTAAACATCTATCATTATGTTCTGCCTATGCATCAGAAGAAAATCAGATTAGAAGCAGACAAGGAATTCTTAACAGCATATTTTTACTTAGAGGGAGATATTAATGTTGATTTGAGTTTTAGGCAGTTGTGTTTTATGGTTTGCATTTTGATTACATCTGGTTAACTTAAGGTGAGTATGGGAGATGAAAGATTAAGTCATGCTTTTTTGAGGGAGATAAAGGATGATAGATGACAAGAACTAAATAACCTGTGTGACCAAGCTAATATGCTCAGTAATCATTAGTCACCTGTGTGATGCTCGTGGTGCTTCATCATCTGCAAATGAGTGATGCAAACCTGATTTATAAATACTTTTTGAAATAAAAGCACTGTGCCCTGTCTGCTTTGATTTCAAATTATATTTAATTTGATTGTTTTAATAGCCATGAGGTATTTTGGAGAGTAATAATGAGTCTCCAAAGCTTTCTAAATTAAAACACAAATGCTCTTTTTTTTTTTTTCCCCCCAAAAAGTTCTGAAAGCTCATCTGTTATGTGACTATTTCTGTACTGACTGTCTAGAATTAGCAATTTGCTGAAATTATGTGGGAGAAGTAACCTGAATAAACTTTATAAATAAGAATTAATTAAACATTGCTACAACTTTTATAGGTAATGTTTTTCCTGGAAAAAAATCCCCTCATGGAACTTTTGTCACAAATGTAAGTGATTTATAACTGAGATTGCATAGCCTAACTTCTTAAATCCCGTGAATGTTGAAAATTAGATAGGGTTTGGGCACCTAACTCCTTGAGAGCTCTTTTGGCAATCATCTCCAGTCTTTCTGTGATTTAAATAACTTAGTGGCTGCTGTTCTTGGAGGGTGTATGGCTGGATTAGAGAGAGCAGGATCACAAGTTAGCCTAACTGGGCCATATTTCTAGAAATTAAAATTGGCATCTTCCCAGTGTTCAAATTCGTTTGAATTTTTAAAATTGTAATCTGCTCATCCTCTGAACAATTTGCAATGGTTGCTTTAACTGCGTTACTTTTAGAATATCTCTGTCAATGTTTTGTAAGTTAATTTACTCTGGATTCAAGATCTAGCATCAATAACAAGTAAAGATCATTAAACAAACAGTGCTATGTTGGAACTTTCAGGAGTCTGGCAAATGGCATAAGGTTTCCCTTCAAATACGGACTAACCCGGACTATGAGCAAACCTTTTCACAGAAAGGGCAGCTTTTAAATGCAGTCCCTAAGGGTAATTATAATTTTCTGGTATCCTATTAGCATGCAAACTAGCATAGGCAGAATAGCTATATGAGCCTTGGGAGCCAGCTGAGGGGACAGTAACGCATATATTATTGTAGCTTGTGCAATAATATTTAGCTGTATCAAGGGATACATTGGAAAGACTACTCTGGCTTATCCATGCATTTTATATAATTTTTAATGCTATAATATATTCATTTATTATATAGTGAGATTAGAGCTTCATTGTGGATTTAGAAGGCAAGGGCCGCACTTCACTCATTACAGAAAGTTGAGTTACTGTGAACGTCAAGTGATTTGGATGAGCTAGAGCTGTGCTTTGTGTCTCTCCATCTTTTTGTTTCATTTGTGCTTGGTTTCTGGTTTTGTGGGGGAGATTGATTATCGGTTATCAGTTTGATAGAGAATCAAAATACTGGGTTGATGGACTGTAATTACATAAAATAATCATAAACATTCCAACCTCCCAGCGAAAAGTGTGGACAGCACAGAAGCCCTGATTTATTACTTTTTATTTTCTTCTGCTTTGCAATCTTATAAGTTCTGTTTTAGGTTGGAATTAAATATTTCAGAACATAAAGCAGTTATCTTACTGTGTATCAGTATGTCAGTGCTCTTGAAAGCTCAGAAATTGCCCCATGGAAATCATAGCTTGTGTGATTGTGGGAGAGTTCAGTCTTTGAAAATGTGGGAATTGTTACAGATAAACCAAAACCTGATAGCATATATACTCCTATCTCTAGATCTGATTTTAGAAGTTAACTCCTATTCAGTGTAAGGGCACACCCAAATTTGGGGAAGGAACTTTATTGCTTATCTCTATTTGTATCTACTATTACAAGGTATTGCACTCAAAATTGAATTTGAATAAAGTAATAGTTAGGAAGGAAAAGCAAGTAGTTATTTTCTACTATGGAAAGGGGACACTGACTTAAGGCAAGGTCAGCAAAAGTGCTCAAGAATGTCATGAGAGAAATGTTACCATTAAAAGTTTCACTAGGAATGAATTTACTGTCACAAGACAATTTGATGTTTATCTTTTGTAGCATAAAATAAAGCAGATAAAATAGATAAACGAATAAAAGTCCCAGGAGTGCACTGTGCTTATACAAGGGAGCATTTCTCCTTAGAATGTCAGGTGAACGATGGTAATGTTTTTGGATTCTTGCACTGTTATTTTCCATTTACATTGGTTTTCAATCTTTGCAGGAATTAATGAGGTATTGGAATATGTTAAGCAACCACTCAGGCGGTTCAGGTATGCGGGAATGCCAGGTTGCCTTGCCTTTGTCATACGATTGAGGAAGGATTAGGAGTGGGTGGCACAAAGGTGCTTATGTGAGTTTGTTTTAGCATATGTGTTTTCTCCTCAACCCAAAAGTTGGGTATGGATGACACTTCTTGTATAGTCAAGAGTTTTTACTTCATCAGACTGCCTTCTAATGCTTTCTCAGGTTCATTTCAAAAGCAGTGACATTTCAATTGGAAAACTCCCTGGAAAATTTCTCTGCAGCCTGTCAAAATATTTTTCTTTGCTATGACACTACATGTTCCATTTCTTATTTTTACTATTACTGCATATAGAGCACTAAATACTTTATCTAACAGTTTTCAGACTTCAATACTTTCTCTGCTTAGCCATAATTTGCCATCCGTGTGCCTGTACTGACAGACATGGAACAATATTTAATTTCTTTTATTATTAATATTTTATTTTGTTGTGGACAGACATGGAATGTTAGACCATCTTTGAACTTTTGAGAACACTTGTAACGTTCTCCGGTGCCAGATACAGAACTATACTGAGGGGATAGACAGTAACCAGTCTCCCAACCCTAAAATATGATGAATCAGATGGCACATTGTACTAAAAATGCTGTTTGTTTTCATTCATGCACAAATTTAAACTTTAAATATTCTTGGTTATCTTGTAAACAAAAATGTTATAGTTCATACTGCCTCTAGTGGCAGGGGTAGTTCTAGTACTGCTTTTTAAAAAAAATCTAAAATAAAGTTAAGAGTGGCTATTGCTATTAAGATTTGGATCCATAAACAAATTGAGAAAAGCTGAATTGTGCTCATCCACACTGGGAATGAGAACAGCCTCTCTCAAGTGCTACCTTGCAAATACAAATCAGGAGATCAAAGCTTTGTTTAAAATTTGAAATTTAAATTGTACTCTCCCCTGATGTCCATACTCACATCCAATCCATTATCCATAGTAGACAAACCTCACTTTAAAATAACTACTTCTCTTAGAAGGTTGAGGCTGCATTTTCCATTTTGTTTCTGTTTAGCAGTTCAATTTTAAATAGCATCCAACAACTATATTCTAAATAACAGCCCCCCAAACCCTAAGCTTCGTCTGTCAAAACTGTTTATTTTAAGCATTACTGTTCTAGATTCAGTCTCTATATTGATCTTTTCTAGCTGAGATGTCAAATACTGGAAAAACCTGGGCTAAAATAAACATTGAAGCTTTTCCACTGTATATTTGAAACATTAAGGAAAAATATCATGACTAAGGTAACAAGTAGTGTTGTTTAGACACTGAAAATCCTGCCAGTTTCTAAACTTCCTAAGTTTATAGGAAGGCAGCCGTGTGGGACTTCTGCAACATGGAACTCCTTTCATGTACCGAAGATGATCTTGTTGAAAAGTTTCATAGTAATTAATGGGAAAAATGTGGATTCATGATGAATATTGAGTAGGAAAAGTGAAGAACAAACTTTAGCTTCTGCATGATAGAAATTTACAGTGTAATTACACCTTTCTTTTGAATTTTATTTCATTCTTTAATATTTACTTTCTTTGCTATAGTTTTTTTGACTATGATTACAATTGTAAGAATTCTTTCAGAAAAACAAATCCTATCCATCTTCTCCTTTTCAGTACAAAAATATGACTAATTTCTGACTGGAAGCCCTAGTAAAAGGGTGAATATTCTTTTCTAGTAGTAATGGACAGTAGATTGGACTGAAGTAAATTATTTTATTGCATTGTGGTTGAGCTGATAACATTGAAATAATAAAGACGGATAACAGGTAGCAATACTGACAATTTGCATCAATAAAAATGGATGTGTTTAAAAACACTTAAAGCACTGGTGATAGAATGAAATGCTCAAGTATATATGACTGTTTAAAGATAGATTAACAGTGCTACTTATTGCAGAGATTTTCTGGGGATTAGAATATTTGCCTTATTTTGCTCCAGATTTTGAGAAATATTCAGTGCTGCTGGTGCCGCTTTGGTTTTCACTCCTGGAATATTCTGAAGTGATGGCAATGTGATGGCAATGTATAAAAGAAACGTGTAGCGTAAGAGGCTCGTGTCATTGATGTTGATGATTCCAGGCATAGACACTGTTTTAGCTTTTGGGCATCTCTAGGAGAAAGAAGACTTGGAGCAGCATCCTCCTGAAGAGGCATAGGTAGGAGGAAGAAGGACAATTTTGATGTCAGGGAGGAGGAGGAGCTTAGAGCAGTTAAAATACACAAAGAATCTTAGTCAGGATATGCTAAAAGGCCTGACTAGGGTTAGGTTTCTCCTTCCATTTTGAGACAAGTGAAACCAAATACTTTGTCAGGAAAGCACAGGCAACAGTAAGATGTCAATTCTTTCTCCCTTTTTTGACAATCAAAGAAATATTAGTAACCAATTTTTTTGCCAGGAATTTGGTGTAGCTGATTTGAGAGATCTTTTTGCTTCTTTTTGCCTTTTTTTCTATGATGCTACTGGTTTCTGGTCAGAATCCTATTTTGCAAATTAAGTTCAGACTCTCTCAAATTATTTCAAGATGATGCAGAAGCATTTTTCTAACCAGCTGCAGAATGTTGTTCTTTCCTGTTAGCCTGCATTTCATTGAAGGGCCTTCCTCATTTCAGGCATAGATGAAGGGATTCCTTTGTTAAGTGGTTTGCAATGTGGTCTGAAATTCACAGTGAAAGATGTTTTAGACTGGAATATACCATTTGTATAACCCCCTCCAGCTAGTTACATGAAGGCTGACTAGAGCCCAAGAAATTAAAATTATTATTTATAAAATTTGATTTATATGGCCATTTGTTACCTTGAGAGCCCCATAAATTTATTTTTAATAAGCATTATTTTTAATGCTTTAAAAGCAGGAGAAATAAAATAAGGAGGGTAAAACTAAACCTGAAACCAGGCTTGACTAAAGAGGGTAGTAGCACTTTTACCTGTTTCAACTCAGTATGATTTAGCTTGTAAAGCAAACCTGTGTGCTTCTCAGCGCCAATATCTGGCAGCTGAGAGAAGTAGCATTTTTGTTACACATTCCAAAATTTACTTCTACTTTTACTGATGTAAGAAACAATAATGAAAAAGTCTTCCTTCAAATTTTATTTTTCAACAAGCATTAACTGTCACCAGTTAATAAAAGTTTACATGAATTCAATATTATTGCTTTCCATTAGTAAATGGAAAGGTCATGGGTAATTTCCCCTCTCTAGTGGTTTATGCTGGGAAAAGACTAAGGAGAGTAAGACCAAGAATTGTTTGTTACTCTAATGTTAGAACTTTGTAAGTTTGAACAGTGTCCATTTTTTAATTTTTAAAACATGGCTCCTTTCCTCATCTCTCTTCTGCTTCCTCCATCTCTGTTTGAGCAGTTGGTATGTCTGCTCTGTGAGCTGGTAACACAAAAGAGTAGCATCTGTGTAATAATCTTAGAAATGTTCTATTGGCCTCCTACTTGTAATGAGTCCTGAGCCAGAAATTCGTGGGTCAGAGAAAATAATTCTCCCCCTTGAAACGATATGTCCTTTAGGAAAGGCCTTCAGTACCATGCAAAAGCCTATTGAATCTGGACTGCAAGGAGGTTATACAAATAATATATTCCAGTCTGTCTAAAACGGTGTTGTTTTCAGAATAACAGTCAGAACACATTTTGTAAGTCTCCAGTGAAATGGGAATGCTTTTTAAAGTACTGTTGGTTTCAGGGGGGAGGAGAATCATGAAGTCTTCCAGAAGCATTTGATTTCCTTCTCTCATCTTTTATCTGATGTTTGAAATGTTCTCTCAGACACTGAAAACCACTACATTCTGTTTCAGAGAACACATGGTATTCTTCTCATTTATGTGCCGTATACTTCAAAACATATAAGGCCAGCATTTGAAAGCACAAGATACGTGGTGACAGGATGAAAGCATTCTGTCTTCCACTGCTCATATACTGTAAGCAAATTATTGTTGTATTACTCTCATCCTCATTCTCTCTTTACCATGGGAATTGCTTGAAACAGTTTATTTAAAAAGTGAAATACAAGAGCCATCTAGTTAACAGCCATAAGCTGCAGAGGGACTTACAGGTCACTTATACAACAGAAATTAAACAAGTAGTATCTCACAGTGACTGAAAAAAGGGTGGGTGGATAATCACAGCTTAATAGCTGTGAAAGTTATGTGACATTTTTTGATTCTTTTTTAAATCCTGGAAATTAAAGCTTTATAACCAGTCCTTCAAGGAGTTTCACTCTTCTCTCAGTACAGTTATTTTTGTTGAACTCCGAAGAACCATTCACAAATAGATAGCTAACGGTTTTATTGTCATGCGCTGAATCAAGTCTGTTTGCACTTACTATAGAGCACTTTAAAAAACTGTTGCAGCTTAATATTACCAAGGCCTGAAATGAACTTGGAAAAGTCTGCCAATTTTCACTGAGCCCATAGCAAAAACCAACCAACCAAAAAACCCCTAACCCCACACTGGAAAAAAAATCATTACATTTTACTGTAGATCTTTCCTATTATCCCTTTCTGCTTGAGCTTGGAGAAGAAAAAGCTCAGAACAAAAAAGGAAGAAAAAAAACAGGACCTGGGCAGGGGAGGGGAAATGCAGTAGGACTAAGTAGGACTTGGAAAGTATCTTTTACACAGAAAGTTCAAAATGAGATGCAGGTCAGTAAGTTCAGTTAATAAGGGGAACGTGTTTACATTGTGACTGAGTGGTCTAAGCAATTTATATACACACCAGTCAGTTTTGCACATTGGAAGCAGAGATGTTCAGGGCCAGGCTACTTTTCATATTTTTTTCCATATTGATAACAAATAGAAAATAAATAAAATTAGTTGCTTTAGAAACTAGGAGTGGAATCTTTAATTCTAAACTTAATGCAAGGACACTGATAGGTTTATGGATTGGTGGCAGGGAAAACTCTAAATTCAACCTGAAGCAATGCCGCAAAAACATACTGTGTGGAATGACTTGTTTAAATGAGTTGGTAGTTTATGTAACACGTTCCAGCTCCTGCTGCAATACTCCAGCCCACTGCGTCACTTTACACATCTGCTGAGAAGACCAAAGGGGTATGAATTTGTAGCATACAGAAGCAAAGCAGTTGCCTGAGAACATCAGGTTCTCAGAACTAGAAGACAGTGTTTCTTTCCCATGCTGCACTAGTTTTGTGTTTTGTGTTTGAATGGAACACCTCCTTGCTTAGTATTTTCACTGTCGGGTGCAGCCTGAGTATTTTACTTAGGTAAGCTAAGAGTGACTGCTGGGAGTGCTTGAGATATGCTGCACCCTAACAGAACATATTTGACCTGAATGTGGACTGCAGCATGAGGTGCAGTGCTTATGGCAGCTGATTTGTTTGGCTTTTGATATTATGCTCTTTTTTAAAATGTGACATTGCTTTTTTTAGCTTCTAAAAGCTACAACTCTCCTCAGCATCTCAGAGTACAGACTGTCAGTATGTGTAAATGTCTTGCAGGTATGATTTTAATGCCAAGCAGTGTGGAAGTTTTCCATTATTTAGGAAATCTCTGGATGTTTTGAAATACCAAGTATGCCTATAGGTGTCTGCATTCTTTCATAAGTATGACTCCTTTTCAGTAAATGAACAGGAATGATTAGCCAGTTAGCTAATCATTAGAACAGTTAGCCAGCTTGTTTTTTTGTATTAAAACGTTAATCTATTTTAAGTAATGTGCACATTTGCTGAAAGAATTGCCATTTATTTTTTGAGTACATGTGTTGAATATCCTTAATGTTTGCAGGTATGAAGGCAGATGAATTAACATTGAAAATACAATTTGGTGACATCTACATTTTAACTTACATCAACTTCTAGGGTGCAGAAGTTGGTGTTTGTATGTTAGGAAGAAATAGGTAGATATTAGAAAAGCACAGATCTGACCCAAAGAATAAGCAGTTGTCATGTTTATTTCTTCATTGCCTAACTAAACTAAATTTGCAGGAAAAACAAGTTACTGTGAGTGTCAATGAAAAGCATGCGAGATCCTCTGTTTCTCCCACACATGGCTTATAGTCTGCAGATCAAACCACATTTTAAGTAAATATTTGAAAACAACAGTTTCAGTGTTGGACCCAAAGTAGGGCGTTGCCCATTGTAAGACATGTTGCAAATGGTGGTATTAGGTCTACTTAATTCCGGAGAAGATCAGCTATTCAAATGAAGCTGGGGTAAGTTTTAATGAAGTTTCAGTTTAACCTTGAACACTAATTAAGTACTTTTTCTTTAGTCTGGATCTCTCTTCCTTTTATATATCAGTCAGTCAAGCGATATACTATTGTTGACTTATCCGTCCTCCATTGTTTTCACATATAGCAACATTCGGCTACATGACTGCATTCTTCATAGCATATGCACCCCAAACAGGGTTTTGTTGCCAAATATCACTGACAACCCATTCATCGGCTTGGCAGGGTACCCAGGCACACCGAACTATGCAGCTCTGCACAGCCTCTCCCTCTCCACAGCTGCTGTATTGACAGAATCTGGATGTGTCTCAGAACGAGACGAGAGAGAGATGTCAGGCTATGCCAGGCAGTTAAGCAGAAGTTGTCAGCTTTTTCCAGCAGTGCACAAGTTCTGTGTAGCCTTGGATATATCATAGACAGAGCAGGGACTTCTAAATTGGACTTCCGAGTGCACATTCGAGGGAAGTGCTACACAGGTATGAAAGAAAATACCCTCACTTCACATCTTCACTAAGCACAGTAAACTTCCTTGGGTAAGGTATAGTGTAAATTACAACTCCATTCTCGCTCATTTGTCACACTAAGGCAAGTGTTACCATGCCATGTGTGAAATTTGACTCTGGGTCTAAATGAATTCTTAGAGTAAATTCTGATGTGGCCAATTTCAATCCAAAAACTGAAGTTTGGAAAGTTCCGAGTCCCTTAATGAGACAGTTACAAAACTGTGTAGGCACCCCAATGTATAAGACTTTTTTATAGTGTAAACTTCTAGTTATTAGTGTTTGAAAATGCATTCCTACCTGCTCTAGCCCTGCTTCCAACAGCCAAAGAGAGCTTGCGCAGAGGTCTGTACAGAATTAAGTATGTGCTATGGCCAATGCTGTTTTGTTTGTCCCATTTCCAAGCTAATCGGCAATCTCCAGCCCTAGAAATCTCCTGTATCTTGTGGCTGATTTGAATAGTGCAACATGGGAGGCAGGTGGAATCTCTGCTGAGCAGTCCAAGGCAGAGATGCTTGCCTCTTTCTGACCTTTTGCTATTGAGATAAAATACATACATCTGTATATACTTAGACTACTTTAAAATTTCTTTTCATATTTGCTTAACAGTTTTCTGTCTCCCAGTGATTCTGAAATTTGTTTCTTGAAAGTATTTTGAACTGCTAAATATAATTCAAAAGACCTTAATTTTTTTTTAAATGCTTTACTGAAATATTAATGCTACCATCTTATTTCCACTTCCCAATAGAATTAAGAGTATTCAGCTGTATTATTTTGAAGACTTGTGAATGTACCTTTTAAGGTACTGTACACCCATGCAGAATGTGCCAAGAACAACTTACAATTGCTGTGAAATCTGCTTTTGTGTCCATTACATCTCTGTTTATCCTGATCTTTGGTGTATATCTATGTTCAAAGCTAGGGCTGAAGAAGGACAATTTTGTATGACCTAGTTAGAACTGGATCTTAAAGCAAGTTTATCTTCTATTATCTGTGCTCTTCTGGTGCATACAAAAATGAAATGTGCTGTGACATACTACTGCGCGTAATGCATGCATCTCCTCATTATTGGAAATTTATGGTGGTTAAAGTGGTCTTAATTAGCTTAGCACATACAAAGAGGTTAGCAGTGAATTGGACTCCACTCTCCTCTCGCATAAGCTGTCCCTGTTGTGTTTCTCTTACTCGTGTTAAACCCTTCAAAGATTCCTTCTCCTGAGCCACAAGCTGTGATGTGAGATTATTAAAGGGTCTTCACTTGATCCTGGTTTCTCATCTTTGGAGAGAAAAAACAGCCCCTGGATCAAAGAGAGGTGTTAAACCTTAATAGGTTCTGGCAGAAAGATCTATAGTGAAGTGGAGATGAGGCGTACTGATACTGATAGGACATGCAGTTATTTCAATAACCTTTTTGGGATAGCTCCCATAACACAGCAACATGTATTTAGGACCTGCATAATCAACTCTTCTTCCAGTCTCAGAGTTATTTACCTAACTTCATAGCACTGAGGTGTAGAGCAGCTGAAACTGATCAGAACAGTAGATAAGTCAAAGGGAAAAAGATCAGCGCTGCCAAGAAATGCGCCACGGAACCAAACCCATCTCCTTTTACATTTGAAGAGAGGTAGCCTGCATATATTTCATGTAACAGTCTGTAGCATCTGTAACCCTGGAAATGCTGCCTGCTGTAGTCTTCAATCAGTGTGCTTCTATTAGAGCTTCACAGGCATTATTTGACCTCAGTGTTCTCATTTCTGAGTCTTTAATTTTTATTTTTCCATTGGGCTACAATCCACTGAAGTATTTCTCACACGTCTTTTAGGATTCCAGACATAATTAGGAAAAGACATAAAGTCATAAGGACTTTTTATGGATATTGCTATGATTTTTTGGCTGTTTGTATCTGATATCTTTGAGAATTCACTGACTTGCACACAGTATCGTGGATTCCAAATAACCTAGAATAAAGCGTAGTTATCATGTCACTACATAATGTAACTTTTCATCTATAGGCGTTGGGCCTAAAACTGCACTAAACAGGTGTGGTTAAGGTAGTTGTGTGCACGTACGATTACTGTCTTTTGTGTGTGGTTTGCTAATTGCACACACATAGTAGAAACAAAACTGTGGTCCTGTCTTAAAAAGAAAAAAAAGAAAGGCAAACAAATAACTTCAGTAAATGAACATTTCAAGCCATGTACTTCTAATCTAGCAAACTACTGCTCTTTATTGCATTGCCCAACTGGTTTTTTAGATTTTTCACAACCAGGAACAGTAGTTTTTAAATCCTTGTTCTACTAGGCCACTAGAGTGTAGAAATGTCACTTCTAGGAACAGGGTTTGTTTAAATATAGCTCAACTAATAGTAAAAATTGGTTGGAAGAGTGGCAGATGTGAACAGATAGACTCTATGCCTTTGCTCTAGTGCTTAGCAATATTTTATATTTCTTGTACCTTACTGGCATAGAAAATTCCCAAAATATCCTTCAATATTTTGGGAACCGTAACTAAGAAACTCATAGGAAAAGAAAGATTATCTTGTTTTCATGCCCCTGTATTGTATACTATTGAGCCATATACAGAATACTACCCTGCTACATGGTGATCCCACAGCCCAAACTAATCTCTGTAGAGCAGATGGGAGTTTGACAGGGGAAGAGACAAGCTGACAGCTTTTCCTCAAATAGGAGTCATACAGCGTGTTTCCAGTGCCAAGCTGGATTTGACATTTAATTAAAAAACTACCTCAGGAAAAAAAAAAAAAAAGACCAAAATAAAACCAGCCCCACAGCCCCCTAAAAAGCAAACTAGCAACACATGCACTGATACAGCTACTGAATCAATTTGGTCTTATTTAAACCTGAAACCTTGGTGCCCAGAAGGCATATCATTTGGGGGAGGAAAAAAAGAACCAAATAACCCCAAACCAAAAACAAAAATCACTGAGGAACTGTGGGAAATATAGACAGCATTAAAAATGTATTTTGACTGGTTTCTGCTACCAAACTTGGCTTGAGGGTATAGTTATGCTTAATAAGCAAATGAAATTACTATAAATACTCAGCCTGAGCTACTAAAATTAGAATAGAATATGGATGGTATATATTCTGATAGGTTTGGGTACAATAGTTGTGTTATTTAATTGGTTTTTGCATTGCGTTTTTATGTGTGCGTTTGTGAAGTCAAGAATGTTGAAGATGCAAGAAACCTTGTCACCTTTGCAGAGATTACTTGCACTCATAGGAGATATTTTTTGTTTCATTTCTCTGTTCAAGATCTCCCTGTTGTGAAACCAAAAGCAACCATAGCTGACTTGTAGTATCCTTTCGATTCCCCCGAGATTTTTTTAGGGTGTATTCTGGAGCCATTTCTGTCCATGAGTGTGTCGCTCTCTGCTCTCCCTTGGCAGCAGCAGTTGCTGATGCTCAGTTCCTTCCTGAAAATTCTCACATTCAGAGGGAAGAAAGAAACACCAGAATTATCATTTTAAAAAAGGGGTAAGATTCTAAAGAATGTGCCCCAAACCTTTTAAAACAATCTATATTAGTTTCCTTCAGCCCTTTTTTTTTTTTTTTGATTCGTGGTTGCCTGCTTACATGGAGAACCCAAAGATGATGAATCTGATGATGGCTATATGAATAAAGAACACAACTAAATTAAGAAGCTAGAATTGTTTCATTTGTAGCTAGGCCAAGATTATTATAATAACTTGCAGATTTTATGCTATTTTCTGAGGTTTCAAATTCTGTGTCAAAAAGCCTGATGGTTGGGAAAGGGGGAAAGCAGCACAACACAAGTTCCTTGATGTTTCTGTGTGACTTGGCACATAAATACATTATTAATTTTATTATTTAAATTTGTATATTATATGTACTATTCTGAAAAGGAAATGAGGAGAGTTCATTTCCCAGTCGGTTTTTCAATGTGACAGATGCAAAGATGACAAGAGAAACTACCAAGCTGTAACTTGGAGGGGTTTTATTGTTAATTTTTGAAGTAATTCTGTGCAACATTCTCACTATACCAGGTTTAATAAAAGATAAGTACAGTTTTAATTTTTCATTAAGGTGATAATGTAAACTACTAACATTCTTCACTTAAAATTCCTTCGTTTTGGGTAGGAATGTCAAAGTAATAGATATTTCTGTTTCATAAAGGGAATTACTAACTTTGAGTAAGGTTCTTCAAAGATGGTAAGGTAGGTACTTAATAAGGTCTAGATTTTGAAAAGTGTTAAGTAAGTTGCATTATTATTTCCTAATGCTTCTGGAGTTATCTGACTCACGTTTTTGGTGACTTCTAAAAGGTTGAGTAGATGTTTATTGGTACTTTTAGACACATACATTTCTTTCGTACTTTGTCAGTGCGGAACTTAACCTGTCAGTCAGGGATACGCTCAAAGTGTGTGCATGTCTGGAACTGCTACTGACTTGGGAACTCTGAGCAGTTGAGCCCTGGGGCATCTCTGAGCAAGAAGGAGGTGTTCCTCCAGCTGGAGCCTAAGATTTGCAAGCATGATCCCGGAATGCCATGGGGCAAGAACAGCTGATTTATGAAGGATGAGTTCTGCTTAGAGCAAAAGTGATTGTGCCCCATTGATGGAAAGGCAAACTACTCAGACTGATTGCAAAGTTCAAGTGGTGAACACGTGCTAAGTCCTCGGATCTTCATAGCTCCTCCCTCACCAACTGTGGTTTAAAAACTTGCCCCTCTGATTTTACTTTTTAAGGAAAAGTCAGAGGTACCTCCCTATGGAAGCACTGGCACCTGCAGTCCTGCGGTGAGTGGAGATGGCTTCTGTTAGATCCAAGTGTCATAGCTTTGCCATTTTCATTAGTGCTTGATATTTCCTTACTCCTCCGAGCAGTTGCAGGTTAATGTCATGACTTATAGTGCTCCTTGTCCAGCTTCTTGTTGGCTGCTTTGAACCCACCAGGCAGGTCAGTACCTCTGACCACATCATGTGTATTGAGTCTAGACCTTGAACTCAGGCCCCTGAAATCGCCACTGGGGACAGTGCCCCAAGTAGAAGTCATTTGGCACCAGACTTGAAGGAATCCAAATCTTTCCCTGGTATTCTATCCCTAGATGCTTTTAAAAGTTGTCTTTGGAGTGCTGTATAGCTTAAGCTTTCTTGGAACTATTTACCCTGTTTTCTGGTTTAGGTTAGCCATTTCATAAACAAGCACCGCATTTCAGCCCTTATAGTAATTGTCATAGTAGAAAGAAGTGTGTGAAATATTGTTTCTACTTTCATTTAATCCAGAATGGTACTATTTCATATAATTGCTTACTAAGGAGGATTACCATTGTTTCTGGCTTTGTTGTCTTTGAGCACGAGCTGTGTTGACATTGGGGAAAGAAAAACCAAGCAATAATAACTAAAAAATTTCCATTTCTCTAGGGAGCCCAGATTAAACGTTAATGTAACGTGTGTCTCTTAGAACATTTAAGGCCGATCGACAATAGAATATGAACTTTTTACACCTTTTATAGGAGCCAGTTAAGACAGTCTTTAATAGATTTTTTTTTTTGCTTAAGTAGTGAATTTAATCCGTGTGGAATTTTAATAACTTCAACTGCAGCAGAAAATATATTTTTTTTTCTCTTTAATAAGTTTTGCACTTGAATAATCAAGTAAAGGATAGGTTGTCTACTAGTTAGTAAAATAGAGTAAAATGATGTGGTAACATTATTGCTGTAGGTTTTGAGACACTGAATATTTTACTGGATGTTTGGAAAAGTAGACTGTTGCAGCTTGTACCCAAAGTATCTATGTGCTTATGTGTAGACAATGACAGCATTTTAGAGAAGCTGTATTATTGCAAATCTGAAAAATGCATCAAGTGAATTAGGATGAAATCTAATTTATTTTCTGTGAAATAATTCAGGTGTGTTAGTATTCACCAACTCCTCTTATGATGGTAGCAGTGGTTGAATCAGGGCTGATCTGTACCAAAAGCTGCTCGTTGGACTAGGTGACTGTATCACAGCAGGATGTTATCAGGATGGAGATTCCTACAAACAAAAAACCCCACAGCCTTATTATATTGTCGCCTAGTGTTTATATTTCTGTTTTGAAATCTCTTCCTTTTATCCTAGGTTATATGACTTTAATTGGTAGCTTTATTCCTAAAGCATTGAGAGTTTTTTTAATCTATACAAGAGACCATAGCAAGAAAGCATTCACAAAGGACCTTGAAAATTCATATCAAAGGCAGCAAGTCATTATCACTAAAAATGAAAATGAAAAGCAATACTGAAGTCATAAATAAAATAGGGACTGTCCTAAAATTCAGGAATAACCTCTCTCTCTTTCCACGCATGCTATAAAGAATTGAAATTATACAGTTCAGAGCATTTCTCTTATCTGAGCAGTAGGTAGAAAAAATACATCTTCCAAAAGCCAAATGATGCTTGGATAATTGACAGCATTAGTGCAACCTCATGTAAATAGAAGATGAAAGGTGAGAAGGAGGAAGCAAATATCCGAATTTTTATGACTTTATCACTTCTCCTTGAGAACCTGGAGGCTTAACACTTACAGAATGTTACAAACACCAAGAGATCTAATGAACACTCATATAACATCATAAAAAGATGACATTCGCATTAAAAGGGACTTTATCTGTTGCATAATTGCATCTCTAGGAATGGAGAAAGCTGAACATAAGAGCTGCCAACTTAACTCACTAAACAGAGGGAAGTTGTACTGCAGGAACCTGATAATTGTGCCCTAGTCATGCTTTAATAGTGCCAGGACATGGATCTGGCAGCAGCAGCTGCTAGGAGATCTGGCAGCCCAGGGAGCCTGGCTTACACAGCACATTCTGGAGCTGTTCATCATGTAAAAGGAAGAGCAAAAGGACTACCAGTATGACTTACTCATTTCAAAAGTGACAAAATAATTGCTGTCCTTGAGACAGTAATATAAAAATAATTCTTTTATTTACCAGCTAGTTCTAGATCACAGTTGCAAATTGGAGAACGATTAAGTCTTCTGGGGGGGTATGGTCTGTACTGTGAAATTCTGTTTTACAATAATGCTGAAATCAAGCCTCCAGATTTTTGTGTTGTGGGAGAAAATGATGGTTCTTTGTGCTTATGGATGATGCACCAGTGATGCAATGGAATTGTGCATGTCAGCAAACTGCTGTGGTAACCCAGAACTATGAGACTGTGCAGTTGACTGTATTGCATCATATGCAGAAACCAGGCATTACATGGGATTCTGTCTACCCAAACTTCAGGAAGTCTCCGATGTAACACCATTTTTCTCACTCTAGAGTTTATAGAAGCTGTGGCACCTGCCAAACAGCAGTGCCTGTAGCACTCAAATACGAATTCTTAACAAGACATTAATTTTGCATCTGTCTGTAACTGCAGCTGACCTGGTGTGAAGGACCATGCTTGTATTCTGCATGTCCCCACCTCTTCCTGGGGCTGTCTACAAAGCACAGGTTTGGTTAGTTTGGCAGGCATGCCATTACTTTTAAAATCTTAATGTTTTATGCTTTATTCAAGGCTTTCTCAGACCTTGTCTTTGTATCTGCTGTAGTGCATTTGATCTTGCCAGTACACTTTGGGTTGTTAATCAGATCCCCGCTCCTGCGATGTTACAGTCTGCTTTTATGGAAAAGAAACCACCAAAGATTTTGTTGTCGAATCACTTCTTTTGCTGCTTACTTTCTGCCTTTGGGCTCTTCTTCCCTTTTTCTTGCCCTGTGTGAACTGATTGGTAAATCTTTACACTTAGAGTGATGCAACTTCAGCTGGGATTTCTGAATGGAGGAAATTTTACTGCTGCATAAAATTTTTACTGGGTGGGTGATTTAAAGTAAAAACAATTATTTGGATTTATCTACATTGTAATGTAACAACTGCATTATACCCTCCCATGTTCTAGTTCATCTTGCAAGTACATATTTTTGTTTTTCTTCATAGATAGACTAGGCCTCACAAAGTTCTGGTTTAGAATCAGAAAAAAAATGAAAAGGATTTTGAAGAAAATCTTTAATTTCCTCAGAAAATGCTCCTGGCTCTTGTTTTGATTTCTCAAACATATTTATTTAAGAAATATTTAAATCCTGGCATGCTGTTATACAAGGAGCTGTATGGTATCCTTATTTTTGTGTTCACTTGGGTCCTGTAGTGAAATTCCATTTTCCATGTTAGAATTTCTCATTCTATGCTGACCCCTCTCACCATAGGGGCAATTCC
Organism: Chloroceryle amazona; assembly: GCA_027560015.1. Taxonomy (NCBI): domain Eukaryota; kingdom Metazoa; phylum Chordata; class Aves; order Coraciiformes; family Cerylidae; genus Chloroceryle; species Chloroceryle amazona. The sequence goes on from JANHFX010020209.1 coordinate 111,556, forward strand.
CTTAATGCCATCAGGTGTATGAACTTACAGCAAGCTTCACTCTGAGTGCTACTACTGGCTATTGTGTGGGAATTCAGTTGTTTTCAACAATTTCTATTTGGTGTTGCCATACATAAAGCTCCCATTGGAAGAAAAAAACCTAAAAATTGACATTTCATACCATCTTTATATGCCTGGTTTTTTTTTAATCTTTAGCTTCATTGAAGTTTTTAAACAAATAGAAATAATTATGGAGACATACCCTTTAATTTTAACTCTGATAGCACTAGTCCTTAGATCTTCATCTGCACTTAGAAGCAGCTCTAATATTTAACTCATTATTTATCATTTTTATAGTTTATTGCATTGAGAAGTTAATTCAGTGAAGAACCCTCAAGAGAAGATCCCTGCTTTCTTAGGTATTTATAGAAAAACTACTTCCATTTTTCTTTTAGCACTTAATTACGGTTGAGTGACGTGGAAGGGAACAAATATTATGCAGCTATCACAGCACACTTTCTAAAGCATGGAGTTTCAAGTAGGTTTTACCTGCTATGGTGAAGTGTTGATTTTTGTTTGGTTTTAGAAGGTGCTGAACACTGGTAAAACCCCCTCTCTTCACTTTTACATGAACCTTGTGCTTTCCTGAAACCCTCGGCTACACTGTCTACCATGAGATGGCAGCAGTGAGCAGCATCTGCCCACTGACCATTCTTGACATGCAGTAATACAGATTTTACTGAAGGCTGCAATAGTTAACTGACGCACCTTACATACACCGAGAAATTGAGAAGGATGGGAAAGACGCATTGAGCGAATAATCAGAAAACTTAAGCATTGTCATCTGAATCTTTTTTTCCAACTGAAAGTAGAAGCTGTATGCATGTAAACTACAAAGAATTGAAAGTGTTACAAAGAACGGTTCTAATTTTAATATCAGTATGTGTAAGTGCATTACTACTATTTATATTTGGACCTAAAAGTTATTCTTATTTCACCTTCTTAGTTATGTTTTTTTAAAATGTTAGAGCTTTTTCTTTTAATTTTTCGTACTTTTTATGGATTGGGTTTTTGGCTTGTTTTTTTTGTTGGTTGGTTGGTTTGGTTTCCAGGAAACATTTATTGTCTGGAATATGTATAAAGTAGCAGGGAAGGGAAGTAGAGGTCAAGAGCCAATACCTCTGTGCAAGACCAGTAATTCTTGAATTACTCCTTCTTTGGAATACTTCTGTGGGTTTCACAGTTCTTAGGATTTTAGTGCCTCGGATGATTGTACCTACACACACACACCAAAAAAAAAAAAAAAAATGGAAAAAAGAAAAAGGATCAGAGTTCTTTGTAGGCTTAGCAGCAGGTAACCAAGCTAGGACAGGGGCTAGTCATAAGATGCACAGGAGAGATCTCCCTTGTGAAAACCTCACAGCAGTAAAGAGAGAGCTTTGGAAGTGTAAAGTTTTGATCCATTTGTGGACTTCTTCCAAGCTGTTTTTAAATAATTTTGAATGTAATCTTGAACTAAAGGCACAGAAAACAAGGGAACTACAAAAGAGTTTTTTGGCCTGTGTCTTTCTCCTTTGCAGAAAGAATATGTTTGAAGCTTGTGTGGTCTCACTTCCCAAAAGGATTTGGTAAGGGTCAGGTGGGGTGACTTGCTGGTTGTGGTTAGAGAAATGATGGAGTCCAGGCAAAGGACAGAATTCAAGTCCAGTAATGCTGGCTAGCATGTGAGGACCTCTATGTCTGTGGAACACCACTGTTACTGGTACCACCCCAGTAAAGAAGGGATGTAGTAGATGATGTCACTAATTCTCATCTTCTGATAATAAGTACGATTACATTTTTTGGTGAAGTCATCAAGGTGCCACATTATACTTAGGCATTGGGAAGCTGAAGTCTTAGCAGTTGTCCAGGTCAATCCTGGTTGTTTCTAAATAATGTTCTTCCTTAAGGAGTGTAGGAGACCCAAATCTACCTTTGCTGTCACAAGCTTCCCACTGACTTCAGGACAGATTGAGTAACCACAGGGAAACAGTCCTTCATGGTGATGGGTTTTTTTTTTTATTATTACTGTTCTATCCTGCTGTGGAATATGAAGATGAGTGTGAGCAGAAACATGCAAATCCCACACAGGAAACTACTCAGGTAAATAACTCTGCTGTTAAATGCATTTGCTAGATTACATCTCTGTTGGAGTTCAGTTAATCATTGAAGAGCCTCTGATTTCTGTGGTCTTCATAACACATTATCAGAAGGAACTCCTTATTGAATTGTAGTGCCCAGTTTGTATGACTAGAGAATGGTTTGGGGTTTTTTGGTTTGTTTTGTTGTTTTGTTTTTTCTTTGTTGTTTTGTTTTGGTTTTTTTTAGGCTGGCAGAAAAAGCTACCTCTTTGTCAGTATAGTTCAAAGTCAACAAGACTTGAATTTTGTTTTAGTTTTGCATTATTTTGTTGTTTGTTTGGTTGTTTGTTGGTTGGTTTGGGGTTTTTTGTGTGTCTTTTCTTTGTTTTATTTGTTTTGCTTTGTTTTCCAACAGCATAAAAGCAATTCATATTATGTGCTTTGTATTCATGTCTGTTGAAATAAGAGTATCCTGTATTAAAAGAAAAATGGAAAAAATGTATATTGTGCCTCACTTCCCACCCTACAACGGTTCAGTGTAAAACCTCTGAGGTATTTTAGTTTCAGATGTACTGCTTAGAGAGGAAGTCATCATTAGGTCTCTAACATTCAAAAGATATTTCCAAGCCATTGATTCAGTGTTGACATGTCCTTTAATGTATAAAATGACCTTGAAAACTAAAATCAGCCTCAGATGGCACAATTTGGTGACCGTCATAGTATCTCTCTACATCTCTTAAGAGTGTTTCCAGACACAGCTTGAGCTGGTCCCAAAGCAGGCTTTCAAACCACTGAGGTCAATATAACTTGTTAATACTAATCACTAATTGACTAACAGTAAATTGGTTTTAACGTTTTCCTTTAAATTACTTCAAATCAACCCTTTCTGTCTGTCTCTCTTTGCCCTCTCACCATCACATAACCGGTGCTATGGTTAGCTTAGTAACCTCCTCTCCCATTGCCTGTGTTTCCAAACTAGACACCGCCACTAGGTAATTTTCTCTACAATCACTCTTAGCAATATTTACTTTGTATATGTGAAGAGAATACAGTCGCATCCAGAAGTGCAAAAGCAGCAGTAGCTCTACTGCTCCAGCGCAATTACATTTGGTCTTTTTAGCAACATCTCTGACTTTCACTGTGGTATCACAATCACAAGAGAACTGGGAAAACTACAAGCAGACCTCCCACATGTGGCTAGCAGATTTTTTAGAATATACAAAGAGACGTGGGGTATTTCCTGTGTATTCTGTAGCCTGCAAAGAAGAGAAATCAAAAGTGCCAGGTTCACAATTTATAAATACTTTGCCGAGTTAAAGAAAAGAACAGTTATGTCACTGTTAGAAGTTTCTTCTCATCTTCTGAGAGTACAAGCACAACATGAAATAGGAATTGTGAAGATGTTTTTATCAGAGTGCTTGTATCATGTGACAAATGCAGACATGGTTCTCCTTTCCCTGCTGTAACTCATGCAGTAAGTGCTACTTCTTGTTCACAGTTCTGCTGAGTGATGGCTTATGGCTTGAGCAACTGAAACTTCAAAGTCCTGCTCTGTGACTTCAAGATCCTGGTCCTTAAATGGCTAAATACTGTACTTTAGTGTCTTCCTTTGGATTCATGTTACTTTCCACTGAATTGGTACCACCCTTCAAATTTTTTCCTTGGTGTCTTTTGTTCATCACTAGAAATCATTTTTTTTGTTTTGCCTATGAGACCTAGCACCAGTATACTCCTTCCTGATTTCACATCACATTTTGTAAACTAAAATTACAAAGAGGTCCAGCCATGAATCTGTATTGATAAGGAAAATAATCGTGAGGTACAGCACTGGCAAGTCCACATTTGTTCCAGACATTGCACTACTTAGTTATTCAGTCTGTAGATGAGGAAGTTTTGCATGTTGCCTAAGGCAGCCTACAGACCAAGTGCATGATGTAACCTATCCATGAGATCCAACTGCTCGGAATTCTGTAGCTTTGCCTAATTATTCAATCTGTGTCATTGTGAATAGACTATTTCTGTTGAGGTGAGAAAGAAAAACAGCTTTCAGGGTAGGATTTCTGTTGGTTTCATAGTGTGTTGCGTGACTAAACACTAATTGAGGTTCTGAGGTTTAGTGCTCATTTTCCAACAAACTCCTTTTGAAATTTCAGCTTTGGAATTTAAAGCATCTGTACTGATTTTAAAAGCTCTTCTGCACTTGTAAAACAGAAAAACGAGGGGTTTTTTTACTTTGAAATGAATACTTTTCAGCTTCTGGCCATTCGTCATAATTTTCTCTATACAGTCTTGTGCTGTCATTGAAAAATCAGTATTAGATCGTTTCGTGTTTGTTTCCAGACCGCTGCCTGGAATGGTAAAACTGAACCTGGCGGTTTACTCTGAACCCTGGGCTAGTAAATTCAGTTGTCATGTTATGTGATTGAGCTACCTCAAAGCTAGCTCAGGTAAGGGAGCTGGTCTGGAGTTTAGATGTACCCAGGTTACAGGACTGAGGCTTTCCTCTTTACCACCTGGGGAGCAAAAGGGTGACAGCAAAAGTGTCTATCATACTCCAGGCTGTGATCCAAGAACTTTCTCAGAAGATGACATCCTGTTACATTTTATGATTCAAAGTGGCAACAATGAAAATGAAGAACAAATTTAGAACTTGAGACCTAAGTCCATTTACAGTTTTACTATCAGTTACCTGTCTTAGTAAGGTAATAGGTTAATAATATCATCTCTTTAAAAAAAGGCAACCAAAACACAACAAATATCAAGTGATGGCAACTGCTGACCTGAATGAACTGGAAGTTCTTTGTGAATTGTGATATTGTCCAGCTTGAAAGAGTCAAAAAGGGGTGGCCATTCTGAAACTCTCCGGCTGCTGGAAAATGTGTCCTTTGATTTCTCCTTGATGAGCATTTCTCTGTACTATTGCCTCTTGATGGTGGTAGAAATGAAGCTTGTAGCAAAACACATTTCTGGTGTGATTTAATTACTGTTGGCTGAATTCTAAAGTATTTGAAGTAGTATTTTCCATAATCTAATATTCTCCTGAATTAAATCTATTTCTCAGAGTACTTTTTTCAAGTATTGAGGGATAGACTATAAGGGGGCAAAAGAGTATTGGTTGTTCTATGAAAGGGAGGAGAAATGGCCTTTTCTTCCTCATGAAATGCAGGCCTACCATTTTGTAGAGCAAAAACTGCTGAACTGAGTTTAGTTTTATTATGTATTTATTTTCTGAAATTTTAAAACTTCCTAGGAAAATGTCAGTTTATCAAATTCAATTATGCAACCTTCAGACTTACTAAAACCTTACACTTTTCTGCTTCCCACATGCTTTCTATATTTAAAAAGAGCCTTTTCTGCAGTAACTAGCCTTGACAGAGATAATTGGGAAAGCAGTTCGCTTTCTTCCTACCTACCTAATTTATGGTTGGTTAGGGTTTTTTTGTTGGTTTTGGTGGTGGTGGGTTTCGTTTGTTTTTTTGTTGTTGTTGTTTTGGTTTTTTTTAACTTTTTAAACTAGTTCCTCACTCCAATGCAGAACACTTCAATCGTAAAAATATTTTATTGGTGAGAAGGGTTTCCTGCATGAGGAATTGCTTTAGGAGTATTTTGAGTCTAGACTGTGCAGTTCATTATAGTATTCAAATGCCCAGTTGGTTTTAATGACTCATTTAAAGATGTTCTAACAGTAGGGATAAATAATAAGGAGGAATCTCAGCAGAACCTGTTTTAATTCCTAAGGATTTTACAGAGCTATTTCACCTCTCAGTTTTTCTAGTTGTTTTAGTCAACTTGTCTCACAACTCGACTGTCTGTTCTTCATCTCTTCATTCTAACTCGTGCTAACTTTGCATACCATGAACTGTAGAATAGGTGAAGCGGATGGTATTGCGTGAAGCACAATGACATGACTAATTATGACACAGGGTGGCACATACTGGAGGTGTTTGGACAGGTTTGAGGATTTGCATCTTTTATGCTTTATGTTTCAAATGTCATTGCACTTTGTGAAAGGGTTTGATCTAGGATGTTTGTGTGTCATTGGCTTGCTGTAAAGAACTTTTTTTCCAGCATAATGTCAGTTACAAGAAAAGTTTTTAGTTTGATTCCTTTTCTTTTGTTCCCAAAAAAGATTACATAACTAATTCATATTTTTGTGTGTGTGTACTTAAGTATAGACTTTGGCACACTGTGTTTTACTTTTCCCCTCGGAAAGGGCTGTTGCTGCCAATAGGGCTGTAATATTGTACATGATGTAAATGTTGTCTGTTTGAATTATTTTAAGTAGCTCCTTGAGAAAATATTACTGCAGATTGTGTAGGGCTTTTCATTTTTCTTTTTTTCTCCATATTCAAAATATACCTTTGTATTCTATTTTGTTTATATACTATTTGTAAGTATACTTGGTGCAGTGTACTTGAGCATGGTACTTTGTAGAGTGTTTGGAGAAAATTGTGTCTCTGTTGAGGTAAGCTGAAATCTTGCCATTGACTTAAATGATGACAGGAGGCCATTCACTGTGGACATTTTTCTGACATAATGGTACCTAAAGCACTTGGTCTTGTAGATGCTTCATTGGAGTGACCAGCAAGCGGTAAAGAGAGGCAGTTGCATCACAAAATTGCAGGCATCGTGTTGGTCATTCATATTCCGTTTTTTCCAGAGTTGGAGTACACAATGGTGCATACAAATGCACTCAGGTATACAAACTATCTCCTCTAGAATGCAGTTCTGTGATGTGATAAAGCTCTACTTCACCAGTAGCAACCTGAGCACTTTGAACATCCTGTCCTGCAATTTGTCAAGATACAGCTTATTCCAGCTTTGATATTATCTGTATTTCAGAATCCTATTGTCCATCCTGGTTGGTCTGAGAAGGGCAGAGGGTGTACAGGCTGGGTCATTCCCATGGAAGTAAAGTGCTCTTTCGAATCAGGGTCTACACAGCTTTTAACCAGTCCCGCCCGAGGCCTGCTTACAGCAGCACCTAACACAGTTAGGCTCCAATTCACAGATGTTAAATTGCTACATCACTGGATGAGTCAGACTATAATTTGAGATAAATATTAGGTTCCCATCTGTTTCATTATATAGTGTTTCATGTAATGTATCTCCCATTTCAAAGTCAATATATTCATTTTTAACCAAATGCAAGTTTGCCCTGATTCCCATTAATTTTTTGGAGATGCCCCATCTCTTAACCTTTCTTTCACTGAAAGACTGTATCAGGGGTTTGCTTGTTTGTTTTGTTTACTTAAAACCAAGCCTTCCAAACATAGAAGAAAGTGAAACTGTTTGAAGAGCTAGCTAATGCTGTAAAATTTCTGCTCAGATTGTGAACTGATCTCATTATTTTAAATTCCAAATAGATAGGGAACAAAAGCTCAAAGAAGCATGGAAAAATATAATATAGGCAGTGTGTTACCGTTTTCATTTTTCATTAAACCTAATGCCTCTATTTCATTTTTAATAAATTATATCTAAAATTAATGCTACTACAGTTATGCTCTTAAACTTCAGGGTAATGAAAATCTACCATTTGTGATTGTATCAAATTAGCCCTGAAGACTGAGAAACTATTTAGTTTCTCAGCATGGCCTATACTAAGTGCTGATTGATTTAATATATGCCAATGCATTTTATAAACTGAATAAGCTACCAAGTGAAAAATTATAATGTATGGACAAAATATTGTCTCAGACTGTATACAGTAATTAAAGTTTGTGCATGCATGTTTATATGGAAAAGCATGCGGACTATAAATATTTAGAACTAATCCAGAATTCTATCTTTTGCCATTTCTGCCATCGTTTTGTTAAGCTCGGGATTTAGTTTCCTCCTCCTGTGGTCTGCCTGTGAGGTTTTTGTCATGTAGAGCATGTTGATGCTGCCATAATGACCACATCATGTAAGCTTCTGTGTGTGACTTGACTCTCACGAGTAAAATCTGTATCAGTGAAATTTCTCCTGTATTGCACGTGCAAAAATAATGGACTTGAGTGAAGCCTTAGATCAGAATAGCTTTAAATATGCTTAAAAGCCTATGTATTTCACAGTGCAAAGAGCTAAACATGAAGTTTGTGGGGTTGCTGTGTTAATAATTACTAAGTTAGTTGGTCAAGAAGCAAATAGCTCACAGATTCAATAAGCCATTTTCTTTAAACATACTGTGACTACTACCTGATTTTGTTGCTGAAAACTATTATTATTACATGGAATTGTAATAATAATTGAATAGCTGATAGGGTGTTATTTTGTCTTCTGGGTTTCTTTTGGGTTTTTTTTCCATGAGCATTTCTAGCTTGCCTAATCTTCTGCGTGCTGTTACTAATTTTAATCACCTAGCTAACACAGTTTTTAACAAGAGTATTAGAGGAAGAAAATGCTGAATTTAAAACCTTTAAAGAATTTTGTGCTATATTTAAATCGATGAAGTCAGCAAGAGTTAATTAGTTTGTTTGTGTTATTAGTATTAAGGAGTGTGTGTCCAGGCTGCCTCTGAACCAGAGCAGTTAATGTTAAGAACCTTGGAGAGAACAGTTTAGATCTTGCCGGACTGGAGGAGCTCAAAGGTTAAGGTGAGGACCTAAGGAAGTAAAGACTAGTGTAACTAGAGTATTCAGGCAGATACCAGGGTAAACTCGGGAAGAGCTGGTTTCTGTGCCATAACAGTAGTGTAAGATTGTAAAGAAAAATCAACACAGATTTGTTGAGCGCAAATTACTTCAAACATTCTTTTGATCAAAAAGCCAGCAGAACAGATAAACAGGAACCAGAAAATGTGCTTTGAGCTGGAAACTTGCAGAAATTTATTAGACAAAGAGTTGTATTTTGTAGTCTGCAGACTGAAGAAACCTCTTGTGTGCTCCTCAGCGCATTTCTATTCAGCAGTTTCCTTGTCAATTCAAATGGCATAATGAGGGACGTGCAAGCAGTCCTCCACCAACAAGCTGAGAGACCTCCTGGAGGACAGGAACAGAATCCAAGGTGTTCTCTGAAAGGGCGGAGGCATTGCGTGGTCAAGGAAATGAAATTAAGTACAGTAGCACTGTTAGGAAGTAGAATTAGGTAGCTGTATTCAAACTGAAGAATCACAAGATCAACAGAAATCGGGATTTGATTGAATGGTTAGAAATACAATGCCATAGAGAAAAAAAAAAAAACATCATGACCAGTGTTTATTAACAGGATTGTTGTATGTAAGTTAAGGGAGGTATTTATATTAAATTTCTGTAGATTTATAATGTAAGAAAATGCATTATGCAACTATATGAATGCAGTAATGCTCAGAACTAATAGCCATGGAAGGAGTACAGTGCCCAGGTCTGGGCACTACTCTTCCTTAGGGGAAAGATTATAGGAGCCACATTTGCTTGGTCTGGAAAATGGTCAGGAAATGTGGATGCAATAATAGTCTCACAGTCTAAGAAGAAAAAAAAAAGAGAGAGAGAGGGGAAGAAGAGGTTCCATCTAAGAAGACAGCAATTTTTTTATTTTTTTTTTTTTCTGTCCCTTGGAGCTATAGGGAGAATATCTGATTATGACTGTAGTGAAGCATCACAAAAGGCTGTGTTGTCCTTAATTTGGAACTGTATTATACAAGCATCTCTGGGGTGGTCAAAAAATAATTAATCTTGTCTTGGGGCACGGACAATGCTTCTTGACGGCCCTTCCAGCCCTACATTTCTGTGATTCTATCACATGTACTTACAGACCTAACATGACTGTATTACTGCATATCTGAAACCTTGCAATGTGTTGACTAAAAATAGCTATATATCCTTCTGCATTAGAATTTGTAAGCACAGTTTTCCTAGCCTGCAGCAATGTAGACCAAAGCATTCTTCACAAGCAGCAATATTAAACCACTCTGTATAGCACACAAAGCTATATTAAAACAAATACAGTGTATCGTTGTGTATATGGACGAGGCACTGAAGAAAAAGGGAGTGCCCTAGGCAAGATAGCCCTTCTTCAGACCCACTCGGTCCAAATAAGACTGCAGAGGAGAAACTGCCTCTTGCACATAAATACATTTGAAACTTTTCTAAATGGAATCGTTATGCAGACATGAAATGAAAGCAGAGCCATAAAAAGGCTTTTCCAAGAGCACTCTTCCAAAAGTCACAGCATAATAGAGAGATTATTAAAAGTCCCTGAACTTGTGTGTAGGCCCCTACATCTTGGGGTCTTAAAATTTATGACTCTTTTTTTAGGTAGCAAGAGGAAGGAGAAGGCATTTCTGTACCAAGCTCCCCTTTAATAAGCCTCAGCTGTAACCTGTAACTGCAATGCTTCAGTCAGCTTTCAAAATATGATCTGAACTATCCATTGCTTACAGCCTAATATATTAATTTAATAACAGAACTTACTAAGGAGACAACCCCCATATTACAGCAGACACAAAATTAATTAGTGGGGAGCGCCTTATACTGGCACAAATTTTGTGTGGAAAAGAAACTGCTTTATTTTCCGTAATGCTTGTTGCAGGAGTACTGAAACCAGACAGTACCCATAAAGTAATCTTTGCAAACCATTTCAGTCTCCCAGCAAAACACAAAACAAGATCACCTTCTAAAACAGAATAACAATCTCCCATAAATTCCTTATTCACCACAAGTGAAGATCAGCTCCTAGCCAGAATGTCAGCATAAAGCCACAGAACCATAAAGCCTGGTTTAAGCTCGAAACCATTCAGAAAGGAGTTAAGTGGAGCCAGAGGATATTCATGGTGGTTTGCTACCCTTCTTTGTTGGAGAGCCAGTGTCCAGATGACTTGCTCACTAAAGTGTACACAAGCTCCCATGTGCTGAACGAGCCAGATACTCGTCTACATCACTGGTCACTCTAAGGCTTCAGCAAGCCTTACCTTGCTTGTATTGTGAGGCAATTTTGGTTACAGCAACACTATTATCCATTTAGATTGGCTATATGGAAATTACGTATTGTAGAACTTTTATCAGTTACTATAATTAAGCATTAAAAACAAAATGGAGTTGAGTACTTAATGAAAATAAAGATACATACAATTTGTAGTGTCTAAATAATACTCTAAATTAAGACTAGTACAGCGAACTGAAAAACAGTAGACCAAAGAAGTGGGAGCTCTAGTTTTGGTTTGGAGTTTTTTTGTGTGTGTGTGTTTGTTTTTTTGGCACCCCTACTCCCCACCACCCCCCGGAAAAGCAAACAAGGTTTTTAAAACCCCCCTCGGCATACTATGTTTGGAGAAACAAAATCACAAGAGCGAGCTACAA
>JANHFX010020209.1:122935-237443 GCA_027560015.1 Chloroceryle amazona
TAAAAACATAAGACCAAAGAAGTGGGAGCTCTAGTTTTGGTTTGGAGTTTTTTTGTGTGTGTTTGTTTGTTTTTTTGGCACCCCTACTCCCCACCCCCCCCCGAAAAGGCAAACAGTGTTGTTAAACACCACATGGACATAGTATGTTAGAGTAATCAAAATCCAAGTAGCATTTCACAAGCATAAGACGACACACAAGTCCTTCAGCATTTGCTTTATTCTGTTCTTCATGTAGAAAATGTCAAGTGCCTCTTGAAATGGAGATAGAGTTTGATACACCCAATGTTCATTTTTCTTGTAACTGTAGATGAGCTAGTGGAGAATTACAGTAGTCTTGATTCCAGACAAAACTGTGTTTTCTGGACATAGTGTCCACAAATTTCTCTGAATTCCTTCATTTTGTCTTTAAGACGCTCTTTCGAGGGTATTTTAGATTTGTGCTTCCTTGAAGGGATGTAGACAAGAACTGGTTTGTCCAGGACAAAAGGTAGCGTGTTTAGTTTCTGGGAGAAACAATGACCTGTAGAGATCTCTTCCCTTTACTACAGAGTACCTACAAAATGTTAGTAGATTCTATTGAATTTTGTTATTTCTGACTATCTAGAATAGCATGCTAACCTTTTCCGTAAGTGTACTGTGGCATGCTGCAGATGGGAAATGGAGATGTCTTTTTTTCTTGCTCTTTCCATTTTAAGAAGTGAGGAAAAATGAAATGCTGCTTTTACCATGTATCTCTAGAGCCAGTAATCTGCAGGATACTGCTTTTCTCCCTCCCCTCCAATATTTATGCAGTGCTGGCCACCTACAAGATGGAACAAATGTAATGTGGACAGATCCACACCTCCCCAGCTGTACCTAGTGTAGATGAGCAGTTGCAATGAAGGCATATGGTAGAGGAGTCAGCACAAGCTGTGCTACATCTCTCCCAGACCGTGTACTTACTTGGGAGGCAGAGCATCCAGTCCATGTTGTCACGTTTGCTGATGTTTGCTAATCTCATTAGTTAAGGTAATTAAATTATAGGTAGCACAGTTACACCTATGCTTGTTACAGTTTTACCAGCGGGTGTGTCCTTAGACCACTTTTAGGAAGTCACTGAAGCACTTAGAAGCATCGTCTGCATTGACTTGCCATGAGCCTTCAGTTCCAAAGGGTCATGGTTGCTGTTGAATTGCAATTTTATAGACAGATATTAGTAAGGAGGAAAGTGGGCAAATTTAAATGTGTGGCTGCATATGTAAAAAATAGAGGAAGGCACTAAAATTTTATGTGATGTGTCATATTTCTGTAGAGGCCAGCAAAGTACATTCAATGTCGTAAAAAGCTAAATAAATAAATAAGCCATACTGTACTCTGGTACCTAGCACAGATAAATGTGGATCTCAGGGCTGCAGGGTTAGCAACATCAATAGGAAAATTCATCTCTTGCATGGTGCACAGTAGTGAATACAGATGCTCGTTTGTTTTAATTGGTTTGCATTTATAATTATACCTTCTGTTCCTTTGTATTTCTCTGAAGGCCAGCAAAATCAGCAGTCTTCCTATGCATTTCTGTACACTGACTTTACAGAAGTTGGACAGAATCAGATTAATTTAACTCCATTTTCACTTGTCTTTCGGCTTGTGTTCTCTTAATGTCAGATGATAACAGGTGTGTGCAATACCCTGCACCTTCTTGTGCCTTAGAAAGTCGTTGAACTGTTGGTCAACAGAGTTTTCATAGTACAGAGAACTTCATTCCGTTATAGTAACTTTGCTAGAAAATAGGATGAGTCGTCAGAGAGAATACATTGTTAGGGCTTAGAGGATAGAAATAAATTTTCAGAAGATTGCTCTACAACTCTCCTTTATTAGATGAGTGTTTATGTAAGCTAATGTAATCAAATCAATGTAGATAAACTGGTTCAAATGCGCTATGTTTATACTTTTATATCGCTTTGACTCACTGAAGTCTGTTTTGTCTAATTAATTGATTAAAGAAGAAATAAATTGACAAGAAATTAAGTCAGTGGAATAGCTAGAACCAGAACGAACAAAATGTTAACCAAGGAGCTATCAAAAGTGCAAACCATAGGCTCTAGGCTGTTAGTGCTCTGTCTTCTAGAGAGGCAGAGAACCTGCATCTCTTTTTTTCCAAGTGTAGGAAGCAAGATAGGCTACCTCCGAGGTGCATTAGAGTCCCCTGATGTGAAAAAATGTTTGAGATCTACTGATCTAAAAAAGCTGTTAAGTTTTGGATTTTTCCTACCTCTGCATGTAGAAAATAAGTGACTTTTCCTGTCAAGCATTTACCTTCTCCTGACTCTATCCTACTATGTGCCTTCCATTATGTTCACCAAATCATGCTTCTGATCTCTCAGTGCTTCAGAGGAGAGGCTTGTCAGCTCTTTGATCCAGTCCTCCTGCTACAAACAACTGGGATAACATTCTTTATTACTCATAAGAGTAAACAATAGATTTGTGGAAATTAAGAAGTTAGAAGAAGCAGCCAAGCAAAGAGAAAACTTGATTTAACAAATGAACAACCACAGTACCTAAATAGATCATCCTGGCTCAAAGGTTCAAAACGTTTCTTTCCTCTAAGGCAGTAATTTGTCAGTAAGGAAAATAAGGAAAATCAAATAAATTTGCACTAGAGTAGAACAGAAACAATGACCAATATCAGCAGTGATGAGATCTTCCCAAGGAGATGGTGATTAGGATAACAAGATTGCTGTTGTTCAGAGGCAGCTGTCAAAATTGCAGAATTACATGAGGAAAAATTAATAAGAATTATTGGATTTTCTTTCATAGATGCTGATTTGCTCAACGAAGACACAAGCAAATAAAGCTTCAATTTGTTTTCACTATATTTTCAATGTGAATAAAACCATGTGCTACAGAATCACGAGTAATTAAAGAAAGTGCACGTCAATGAAGGGAAAAATAGAAACACTTCTTAGGATAAGGAAGCAGAAGGGAAAATCCAGTGAGGAACTCCCTTATCTGAATATAAGGTTTAGATGTAGGGCTTTCTGGCAGTCTCTAATAGTTGTGGATTTTTAGTAACAATTGATGAAATTGTTGTCGAGTTGCAGGATATGAAGACGCTACTGAAGGAGAAGGGTGCAGGATCCTTGGTCACAGATGCCTTGTCTGCACGCTACATTACTGCATGACTATTTTCACTCCTGCTCTTTAGTTATTTCCACAGCAATGTTTTCCATGGGATTTTTCCTGTCTGGTAGATTTCCAGTTAGATACCCATCATCAATGGAAAGGGACATCCCAGCTCTGGGAAAGAGTATGCCTGAAAGGATGTGGAATTGATTGCTTTTGGCAGTGCTGTAGCCACTTTTAAGTTCTAATTTATACGAGGCAGACGTAGAATGCCATCTGGTCATGCCAAAGCGATTTGAAAGGAAGCACAGAAATACACATTTGAGTTGGCCATCTGTCCTCATGTCTGTAACATCACAGGGGGAGGTATTGGCTTGTCTGAGGCCAGTAGCTGAGGTTTTGTTGTTTTTCTCGGAGGGTAGGAAAGTAGGATCTGGCACAGCCCTCTGGTAGCAGAGGTCCTTGGAATTTTTCAGGCTTGATTGTGTAACATAAAAGGGGAAGAACGCCAGCTAATGTCTGCATCCTTGGTTTCTCACTCAGTCACTTGTATTTCATGGCAAGAGTGTGTGTCTGTGGATATGGAGGGGGGGGAAGTGGGTGGATAGACCTATCCAGTTCTGAAATCACTTTGTTAGAAGTAGTCATCTTCTCACTTCATACAAAGAAGTAACACAGCACTAAAGATCATCTTTTTCATTGTATTTTTGTTTGTTTGTTTTGTTTGTTTGCTTTTGTCTGTATTTTTTTGTTACTTTGGAGGTTTGGGGGTTGGTTTTTAGGAGTGAGATATTAGGATAGTAACTCCATTTGCTCATGAGCGTGCTCTGGAAGTTAATACTTCAATAGTATTTCTTCTGAGATCTAACTCCTTGCGTGTTGCTGCACATGCACAACTATAGACAATCACCACAATCACCACTCTCTGATTTCCACTAATGTGACCTCTCATTACATGTGATTGGGTTACAATTAAGCATTTCTCATTCATTTGGGTAAATTATTTGATCAGGAGTTTCAGCTCCCAATCCAGGTCTAGGATGTCTGCACACTTATGAGGAAGAATGATATAGGAAATACAGATACATCTAAATCTCATTTTATATTTTTTTCCTCTGCTTTTAACCTGCAAATACCCATCATACAAACTCTCCTTTGTGGGAAAGGACTCGTATTAGTGGTGTTGTGTAATCCCCAAATGATAAAATATTCCTAAATTCTTCAGCTTTTATATTGGGTTGCATACAGAACTTCTACTAAAACAGTGTTAATGTTGTAGCCCATTCAAATACAAAACACGTATTCTGTGTGTAATCCTTACACAGGTCTCATAGTTTGGGATATGCTAATACAATTCTAGGACTTTTCAGCCTACCAGTAGGTGGCTTTGGCTGGTAGGCTGGGAGATTAGGTTCTTTTTCACTTGAGTTGTCTGACACCACAGGGGCAGCTACCCAAAAGCCATTAATAGCAAAGGGCTCTCCAGAGAAGTTGAGGCTGATAATTCTCCAAAGCCCCTCCTGCTGGGAACGGTGTAGAGAGTACATCTCCAGCTTCCTGTGTAGTGCTCTAGCCAGGAGATTGGCATGTAAAAGATGTTTTACTCCTGTTGTCTTTCTGCCCTGAACTCCAGTGCGGTGAGTGTGTTAGCTTTTCTGGTAGCATACTTATCAAACTGGGATCTACGGTTATGGATGCTTAAATTTGGATTCAGTCAGCTGTTAACAGCAGATATGTACCTGGGCAGATTTGTGCTTGCTGACAACGCCTGATAGCACATGTTTATGGGCATGTTGAACCTAAACAGCTCAGGTGGGGTTTCTCTGAACACTCTTCCAAGCTTGGTATTTTTAACAGCTGAATGCTTTCTTTGATCTTGTGTTTGATGCTGCATCAGCAAAGTAATCTGAGTTCTGTCAGTGACTTAGAAGCTGAATTAAACCCATTGGAAGAATTTAATCCTGCTAATATCGATGTTGATACACAGATCCACTAGATACTACTTTTTCAGTGAATAAGAGTGCCTTAAACTCTTGCCCTTAACTCTGAATTACAGCCCTCTCTTATTTAGCAGGGGGGAAATATGATAAATGTTTTTGTGATGGGAAGGCATGAGAATGGGTAAGGAGGGGAACACCACATTTGAACATAAGCCTTTCTGATTTTTGTCTATATTTAGGAAGTAGAAACATACAGGAAGAAATTAAGTAAGGCAGAGAATTCTGGACGCTGTACTTGTGGAGAGCAGGAGACCTTCTTGCCTTTTGGAAAGGAAACCTTGGGAAATAACAAAGTGCAGATCATAGCAGTTGTTCCCAGTGTGCTGTTTGGTATGCAGCGAATCCAGTGAGCGAGGCCCAAAGCAGCAATCTTTGGAATCTATTACATTTGTTCCACAAAGTCTCGCTAAACCTATTTAATCTCCATCATCACTGCTTCTGACATCCGCATCTTATGCACTGAATAGACAACTGAAGAAGGAGATTTATAAAGCAGCTCTGAATTGATTCTTAGAAGACTAGTTTTTATGCTTTAGGAAGGGTAATGTTTCATTTCACTTTTTTATTTTAATTTCTTCCATCTTCTCCCATACTGGATAACACTACCACCAACCCAGCAATACTTTTTGGTGTTATTAACTAACCAAAAATTAAGTGATGATTATCAATATCACCTTCTTGGGGATTATCTTGCAAAGCAACATGGTTCCCCTTTTCCACATGGAATGTGGAAATGCTGGGAGGAGAAAAATGGTGAGGGACTGTCACTTTTGTGTTTATTCAAAGGCTTTTTTGAACTAGGAATTTAATAGCAGATTGGTCTTTTTTCAAAGTTCTGAGGGCATGGAGGGCACAAAAGCTGTGGCAGAAATCCTGAATGCAGCAGAAGGAGCAGCTTGTTTCACACACTAGCACTGGCATTAGTAAATAGGTATTGGCAGGGTGACTGAGTGAGGAACTCTGGACTGGGAAGTAAATCAGCAGCTTTCTTTTTCAGTGTTTTATTTTCTTTTTCTCAAAAGTGCTAAGGAAATGGAGACAGAGAACATGGTAAACTTGATGTGGAATTTTTAAAAGCATTCAGTATTGATCTGACATGTTGAAGTTACTAAGACCCATACCTGAAGTCAGAGGGAAGAGTTAATCCAATGTTTTGTTCTTTAAAAAGTCCTACCACTAGAGAATAGACTTTCGCCAAGTAAGCAAGACTCTGAGGCAGTCAGATTTCCAGAAGCAGTGACAATTTACCCCCCTATTAAAGTTGGAGCTGAATTTGCAGGAAAGATCATTATCTCATCACACTACAAATCAGCTGTTGCAGCAGCATCAAAGGTCTGTCTGTCCCTACCATTACACTGGCATTTCTGGGGGATAGCTCTGTGGTGGCCTTGCTGTTTCACGTGTGCTTTCCCAGGGAATGGCTAGTTCTCTGGAGGCAGGTGGGATGTGGTAGCGATACTGGTAAAGACTGTGGAACTTTGCCTTCAAGACTTCTCGTGGTTCCAAGGTCAAATATACAGAAGAATAATAGTCTCGGTATGTTACTGGAAGCATAAACCAAATTAATGCAAAGCATAAGGTGCCTTGGAAGAAATTTTCCAGAAAGAAACAAAATTGTGCTGAACTCTCACTAAGTACTGCTAATGTAATAGTTCAAGCTACTTAGACTCACTTCTCTTACTGAATTGTATGTTGTTGTGAAAAGTAGTATTTCACCAGTTTAGTAATGATTATAAATGATAAAGCTGCTCGAAGACTGCACTTTATTTCAAAGCTAAGTGATATTTGGGCTTCCTCGGCTGATCTTGCATGCTAATCTGGAGAGTAAGGAGTTCAGTATGTAGGTGCTGTTAAATTCATAGTCATTTCCAGTTGGCTTTTCTTTCTAATCTTCTGACTTATAACATTCATGCTTCACAATTCAAAAATAGAAATGTGTCTTTCTAAAGATCTGGAAGATATCAAAGAAGTATCTCAATCACAGACTTTGAGGGCCTATAATTAAATAAGTTCTGAAATATGTTTCAATGTGCAAAAACTTGACTGATTGCTATTCTGTGGAATTCCTTCTCAACAGAGAGGAGCTATTAGTATTTTGGAGGTTTCTGATGGCAACAAATGAAATACCATCTGCTAAAAGGATCGTGGCAATACTGTAATCTTCATTCCATCCCTTCTGGTTATTGTGGGCAAAATAAAGTGAAGATTCAGAGAAAACACCGAAACATGAACTCGTGTCATGCTTACTTGATTGTTTATATTCTGTCTACAGTGGTAGGCTCCATATAGGCCTGGGAAAGGACTGTGTTAAGTAACAAATTGTGTTGCCAGGTTGAATTGAATTCAAAGCAGAGAAGTTATATGACCTCATCAAGGCAATCACGTTGTGTTAGTTGCATTCCTCCTTTTCACATATATTCATTGTTATTTTTATCATATGAAAGAAGTGGAGAGAAGGATGAGAAATGCAGAAGGGGATGAATGACAGCTGAGAATTTGTGAAAAAGGAAGGATGAAAAAGTGGGTTACTGTCACAGCAAAGATGATTCTGTTAGGAAAGAAGCCAGAGAGCACTCTAGGTGCTGCACCATGAAGGGTGTTAAAGATTTTGAAGGAGATTAAACAGTAGTGTCATCTCTGCTAGTGAGCTCTGGGGTAGTACCTACCATGTTGGCCCTGGGGTTCTGTTACAGTTCTGAGATCCTAGAACCAAAGACTAGAAGAGAAAATGAAATTACAAGTAGCTGAGAATATGCAGGAGAATGCCAATACAAAGATCAATCTTTAGCTCTTTGAGAACAGTGAGCATCTGCTAGGTGCTTTGTTAGCTCTGGTGCTGCTCTGGGTTTTTTTTAGCCCTATTTCCATTTAGGACAGCCCTGTTCCATTTTTTCTAGTTCATCAGGTGAAGGGGGGAAGCTGAGGGGAACTGAGGGCTTCAGAGGAATGTTCCCTCCGGTGGATTGAAATCTGAAGGCACATGGGAATCCCAGCTGATCTCTGTTAGTTTTGTTTACATTATTGTTCCAGACAGTAAACTAAAAAAAAATGCAAGTCTTTCATTGACTGGTTTCTCTTCTGCAGAACAACACTCTCAGTGAATTTTTTCTATCACGTATGTCTCTTTTAATGAAAACTATTAAAAGCCCTTTATTCTTTCAGCTCTCCTAAGAAGAGAATCAAAAGGGCTAGTAATGCAAGGAATGAGAACAAATCATAAAGGTAGATACATAAAATAGTACTTTCATTTTCCAGAGTCCACTAAAATGAATGGTTTTGAGGTTAAAATGAGCACTGTACCCTACAAAGTTTTCTGTGTACATAAGGAATGAAGTGCTTTCTTTGAACATCTGCAGTGTCTTGCTTGTTCTACTTTGAATCTCTCAAGTTCTATAACCATCACTATGTTGCTGATGCTGAGAGTCAGCCTTGTCTTCTGCACAGAGAATGAATGCTTTGACTCTGTCCTCAGCTTTCCCAGGAAGCAGCTGAATCTTACTTTGTTTCTCCAGCTAGAGAACCTGCTGAGGTGTGTGTGGTGGAGCTCAAAAAGTGGTTGTTCGTGGATACTATGGTGATCTTCCACAGAGAGAAATGGGGTTTATTCACTAGTGTTTGCATTTCTGGTTGATAGCTGAAAAAACTACTTTAAAGGCTTGTGATCAAATCAAACTGATATTTATATAGAGAAAGAGACTTAACTTCAGACAACTACTAGCACATAATCCACTTGTACTGTTCAAGGAGTTCAGTCCTGAGCAAAAAAACACCTCTATTACAAAGGCATATCGTGTGCTTGGCTTGACTGCTGTTATATGGTTTTCCCTCAGCACAAACCAAAAATGAAATGAACCAACATAGATACAGGTATGAATGCAAACATTGCAAGGCATCTAAGCTAAAAGTATTTGAGCTATTTTTTGTACATGAATATATGAATGTAATCAGCTTACCTGTTTAATCATTCTCTCTTTGCTGCCAGGGAAAAGAAATTGGTAGTGTTCAAAAGGTCAGGGATCTGGTAGGGAACAGAATGTGCACTTCATAAATCTGTACAAACATGCAAGGAGCACAACTACAATAGTGGATCCACCTTTTCCTTGAAGATGACATATTAATAAATTGTGACTTCTTTCAGAGCATGAGCAGTTAGATTAGACTAGATTAATTCCTATGTGCCTCCACCTGTACAGGGGAGGGGTGTGAATAAAAAAAAAGCCAGTTCAACCAGTTGACACTTTATTAACAGGCCACTATTCTGGTCTACTCAGCTGACATAGCAACAGTGCTCTGTCACATAAAGGAAATAAACAGCAATTTAATAACACTCAGGGATTAAGTTGGCAAAGTCAGCCCCTCCAAGATTCATTTTGAATTTCTGAACTTAATTTGGCACTTCTGTGTGTAGAATTAACCAAACCATTATTTATATTTCCCTGTACCAAAAATATCTCCCTATATCAATATATATGTGTCTTCTCTTTATGGCTCTTCTTTTAGCTACGAGTTACTGATCAACAATTCAATATTTTTTTTTTAGTGTTCAGTGCCAAGTAGACATCCTAATATCACACTTGATTACAGATTTATTACTATTCTCTTGGGCTTTTCACGGAGTTCATTATCGTAGCATCTGAGTGTTTCACAAATGTTAACAGGTTTATCTTCACAACTCATTCTGAGGGGTGGTATTATTATTGACTCCTCTGAGAATTTCCTTGCCAATCTTTAATTATTTTCCACTGAATATCTGCAAATGGCAGCTTCAGACACTTCAGCTCAGTCAAAATTGGGCAGATATCTCTTGGACATCAGTAAGCATTTCTCTAATACCTGAAGGTCACCTTTGCCAGTAGTCCATCAGTAAGTAGTAATCCAGTGCACATTTCAGAAGTATGAGTGCTAGAAAGCTCATCAACTAAGCACTTGTAAGTTTGTTTACTTGTTTTTAACTGTTAAACTTCTGTATTTTGTCACAAGTTGTTCTTGGAAAAATAGAAGCTATTTTGTTGTTGTTGTTCTTTAAACATTCCAAACATTTTTTTTTTTCCCATGGACTGTAGCCCAAACTCTTTAAAACTTGCAAAATGTTAAGCAATTGATAATGAGATTTAAGAAACGCATGGCAGAGAAAACCAACCGTAAATGATACTGCTTAGAAAACATCATGCAGCACAGCAGCCTCAGTTTATTATAACCCGATTGTTAAAATAAATCGTGATGTATTAATATGATGCAAAGTATGTCAAAACTCTATTAGGACATTGTATATTAATTCTAATAAATATTTTTAAACCAACTGTCCAGGGTTAAGTCAGAGATTTTAATTAGTTGAAGAGTTTCTCCAGAATGTTGGCAAAAGCCCATTCTGTTTCCACCAGCCCTCCCGTTGCTCTCATTGGGCATGCTGACATCTGGTCTCCCAAGGCTACTTCCTTCCTGTACTGTAAGTAGGTCATCTCATCACAGGAATATGGGAAGTGAAAGGTAGAAAAGACACACAAAAAAGGAAAGAAAAGTAGCAAAGAAACTGGAAAAGGTCTGTTCAGATTGATAGAACTGACATCATCTGTTGATAGGAAATCCAAATATAAGTGTCTCAAAGAATCTGGTTATAACCCAGGCATTAAAAAATGTACACATTCCACAGCAAGAGCAAAGTAGGAAATTATGCATGAAGGACTAAGTTATTTCCATGATGATGAATTCTTTCCTTTCTCATGTGTGCAGTGGAGAACTTATTTTAAAAGATCTAAATTACTAGTATACTGTGTGGATGAACATCAAGGGCTAGCTTTAAAGGTTTTCAAATGATTTTGTGCGAGTGGGTTTTAGCATATATTCCACATATGTTTTTATGTGCCTTTACACTTAGTTACTGATGCGAAATGTATTTCCCCTTAGATGTCACCTTGGAGGTGCTGAAATGGCTGTGAAAATCCCTAGGTAACAGTTAGCAGAGCTAATGCATGTAAAAGGTGACATATCGTGACATTACATGATGTCAGTGAGCTATCCTCAGCTTTCTGTATTGGAAAGCACTCTACATATCCTTCTGAGCATGTTTTCTTTTTGCTTAAGTGACTTTAGCCTTTATGGGTTAATACAATATTTTTATTTTCAGAAGCTGTCCTAAACTATCAAACTCATAAATGCATCTCCTCTATACATATGGTCTTTGGCAATGTTGATGACATTTGTGGGCACAGCTTAAATGTAATTCTTATATGAGCGTGCAGCAGTTTTATGGGGTCTTAATTGTGTATGGAGAGGTGAGACATTTTATGGATATATGCAGTTAAGATGATTGCACTTCTTATCAGCGCTTGAAAGGGTTTGAGGTATATCAGGAAATGAAGTCCCAGGGGGTAGTTTACATATAACTTTTGAAAAGCTGCAGAGATTCCTCTACCAAAGCCCCAGGTGTGCAGAAGGGCAGCAGGCATAAAATCGTCCCTGGTGCTGCGCTACCAGCCTTGGAGCCCTGGGACAGAGATGCTGTTGTTGGTTCCAATGTTACCTTTTAGTAAGGTTGCTCCTAAATTCAGAATAGGGGCCTTCATCCTTGCCAACATCTCACACTGGTAAAGAATCGCAAACACTGCCCATGAAACCGGGAAAAACAGAGCAGCATTGACTCTAAAGCTGTTCTTTTCTGTATATATCCATTTCCTTCTCTTTCCCTGTAGGTTTTGCTAATACTCTCCTGTTCTATCTCCTGCAACTGTTACATTACAGAAACATCCCAGACACCTTCACATCTGCTGGGGAAATTCCTCTCTTCTTCCTTGAATCCTCACTGTTTTCTCATTGCCATGCTGAGTGGCATTTTGTGTTCATAATCAAATAAGCCTGAATAGTTGTTGCATTGGATTTCTAATACTAGTAGGTGTAATGTTACATTTGTTAAAAACATCTTCCCAGTGACAACTTCCTGTTTTACAAATTCCCTATAAACTAAAAATTGTTTATACAACAAGAAGATTCAAGTGATTCTTGTGCAAAATGTTCACCTGCTTAAAGGAAAGAGGAGATGATTTAGAGGTGTTGGTGTTCGCACCCTTCTTTGTCCCAAGTAGTGTAATTAATTGAGTTTAATAAAGGCCTATGCGATGAGCTGAAAGATAAAAATCTGTGAATGTTTCAGCATCTGCAGAGCTTTATGATAAATTTAAAAGTTATTTAGTTACTGAATCTCTGAAAGGGGAGGAAATGTGGCTAAAAGCAAAATGAAGTTCATATTTCTTAAGTACATGTACATCTGGACACTTGCTCATCATTTGACAGCAAAAACTACGTAGAAGGTGTGGCGAAGGGTAACTCATAGCAGAGCACAGACAGATGCACTAGCTCTCTGGAAAAGGTATTTTGGACAGCTGTTGATACATCCTAAAAATGAGTATAAAATAGCCAGAAGTAGAGAAGAGAATAATCTTGAAAAACCTAAGATATGTTTAAATGCAAGGCATTGTGCACTTACTGCATTGTACTGTAGTTCTGGAAAGCTGTGGCTGTTTCTGCATACACTGCAGTTACCAACCCCATACTAATTAGTCCTCTCAGAGCTCCAGGTTGCTGTTGCTTTAACAGAAGAGTAATGTTGTGGATAGGGACCAGAAATTATATTTATTTCTGGGGACTGAGAAGAAAATCCATACTCATAAAGTCTCCTGGAGTACAGGGAAGTGCACTGACTTCTTTAATGTCAATAAAATCTGATGTGCAGATGCTGTTACTAATTTGGCATTCTGCTTATTGAATTTTCATCAAGCCGTGACACGAAGGAAGTTGGTTTAATCTCCGCTGTTCTTGCACTCTACTGTGAGGTTTGTGCAACACACTTCCATGGCAATATTTTAAATGGTATTAAATTTTTCTCTTGATTTTATTGCTAACCACTGTCAAATGAAAGAGGTAGAAGATCTCAAGTTTTGGGGCAAGACTGCTTAAATTGATACAAATCTTCTCTAGCTCTTTTCCTTGACAAGGTATTTTTGTTCTTCAGAACAATACCATCTTCAGGCCTGAGAATCTGCAAGTTTTAATTCCTCCACAAAACAAAATCTTTATTCAGTGTTTTCATTCAAAAATATTCGCACTGACACTTAAACAATGCTTGTGCCAGACTAAGGTCCAAATGACAAGTTAATTCAAAAATATTTACTTTCAATTATTACTTATTCAATTCGATTATCACTTAAAAAAACTAACTTCGGTGACTCTTAAGTTGTGATCCTGACAAATTCTAGTGAGCCACTTCCATACACCAGCATCTGAATGCCGTCGGTTAAACAGTGTGATCTTTCAGATTATCCAAAATGTTCCTTCTGCTGGCGACACCCTGATGCTTTCTACATAAAATGGTTTCTGTTTTGAGGAATATGTAATGAACCACAATGCTCTAGATCTCAGTGGGCAGATACCAGCGTAGTTCCAGACAGCTGAGTATTTGATAATATGGGTGGACAACAAGGGAGAAAAACAAGGGCAGGGAGGGGATTTAGAGGAATGGTTTGCCTAGGAAATTGCTCTGAATGGTTATGGATCTTCTGAGATGTCTCCATATCTTGAATCAATAGATGTCAATACCATTCTCTTCACATGGAGGATATGCCAGAAATTCCAGCTGTCTCCAGCTAGCTGCCAACTTGTCCAGCCTGACCCTTGACAGCTCTAATAGCACCGTGACAATTTACAATACAACATCTGCAGCCCACTGACATTTGGAAGCAAACTCAAGTTGCTTGTGCTGAATATCAAATTAAGGGATATCACACAGAATGTGTAACAGTTGTTAAAAGGAAACTTAGAGAAATTATTTTAAATGGGTGGAAAAATGAATATATATCTTGCTGGGGGAAAAATAAGTAGGACTTCTGTCCATTTTTCAGATATTTCCCAAAGATCTGCTATGCGATCATACAAGCTCTTGAGTCAGTCTGGATTGAGCAAATTTGTTTTAGCCAGCTTCTGCTCTTTACTGCAGAAAAGAAACATTTCAATTATTTGTGACTATGCACTTTCATCTATATTCCATTTCTATGATCAGTTACTTCCCTCCCCCTTTCTTCCCATATGCTGCCTTCTTTCAGAGAGCTCTTTCCATCCAGTTTGCACAGTGCTTTGGAGGCTCCAGTCTCCCCAACTGGTGCTATTCAGAGCTAGCACAATTGCAAGGAAAATGCAACTACAAAATACCCGAATGAACTTTGGCTTGCTGTAGGTTGCAGATCTCCAAGCTGAAACATGGAACTTTGTGCAGAGTTACAATTATAAAAAACCACAGAGATTTTGCAGGTTCTTCAGTGAATTAGCTTTTATATCACTAATGGCAATTACTGTCTCAGCTTTTGTGTCTAGCAATTTAAGAAAATACTCCTTTTGTTTTATTTTTAAGATATGACAGTTTTCATCCCCCACGTCTTAGAAATATCTGCAAACATCAGTTATTAAATTTCGCAGCTCTAGAGGTGGTAAGTTAGTTTTTCTGTTTTAAAGTTTAATTCTCTTGTGACTGAAACAGCTGATGTCCATATGGGTATTGTTTTGTCTTAGCTCTATTGCTTCTTTACATATGTATCATTTAGTTCCAAGTTAGTGCTCGATTCTTTTTTTTCCAGAGCCGTCAGCAAATTCATGTACCGTACTAGGCCTGAGATGTTTAAAAATACAGAGAGCTTTGGTAATCTTGGGCTGAGAATTTCTCCTGTAAGTGAATTAGCACTTTCAATGTTTGATTTCACTTGAGATTTGCAAAGCTTTGCTGATAGAAAAAGATAATAGCCAATTATTCAAACTAGTTTTAGCAACTTGCTTTAGTGTGGAAATCTTGCTGAGCAGGCCCCTAGTGCATCTATCTCAAGTGGCCTATTTTCAGATGTTGAATATTGCTCTGTCGTCACCGAGCTGATTGCATAAATAGCCCCTCCTACCATCTATGTATTGCATACACTTGTATGCAACCAATCTTTTCAAAACATTGTTGAGTGGTCTGCATCAAATACTTCCTGCTTTAAAAGTGATGTTTAAATTTTAGCAGCTTGTGTAAATTGCAGCCTTATTTTTATGCACAATAACACAACACCAGTTGCTCACACCAGGGCTCACACACGCTCTAAACATGTGTGGAGAGTCTCTATGCAGCCTGGATAGATTAGGTGTACGCAACCTACAGTCTGCCTGCAGACATTCAAGCATTGTGCCAGAATTGCTGTAAAGCATGTGCAGTTCCAGCACCAGTCTCTTCAGGTTACCGTAATTTATATTCTCCTAAGTTTTTGTGTGTGTTGCAGAGCAGCTTGGTCTGAGTGTGTGCATAGAAGCAACACCCTGAGTTCAGCAAAGAGGCTCTCTGATGTGGCTTTCCTGCTGAAACTGGAGTATAGCCGAGTAGCCTTGGGCCACATTCTGACCTCTCTTAAGGATGTTTCAGGATACAGCCCTCCCTCACTGTAACAAAAGGCATTTTTTTCATCTCAAGATGCCTTTTGGATGTGTTAATACAATGCATGTATTTAACCATTCCGGTTTACTTGGTGGTTGGCGCTAATGTTCTAATTTTTGATCTGCTTTTGTTGGTAATCTTAGTTTAGCACTAGTATTGCTTTTAATGTTACTATTTTGTTGATATTGACAGAAATAATATGAATTAAATTGTACGGAGGATCAAAACTACATCCTGCATCATTCTGATTTTAGAATGCCATGCAAAATTTTACAGCCCTATGTATTTATGTGACTGTTTTGTTTTATCAAAGAGAATAAACTAGATCATTACCTAAATTAAGGAATTTTTGTCCACCTCCCTCCCATGCGATTTCAGTGATTTACACCACTGAAATTCTTTCAGAGCCAGACCAGTAATAAATAAAACTGCACAGAACAAACTCTTAAGTGTAGAATATAGTAGAAGAAAGAGTAAGGTGACCTAGCAACTCTGTCATCTCTCATTTTTATGATTCCTTGGGGGGAAAAAGAAAACCCTTTTGAGCTGAGTATGTTCACTGTAGCAAAATCACTGTGAAAGATTCTCAGGGGACACTTGCATAACTGACCATTAGGAAAAAACTGGCACGGTCAGGGGAATGCAGCAGATACATTTTCTGTTCTCATTATTATCTTTGTCCCAAGAGTAAGACAGGGTTATATAAGCACAGTTAGAATCTCTCTTGCATTATAATGCACTGATCACTGACTGACAATCTTGCCAAGCTGAGAATATGGCATTCAAATTAACTCAGTCTTGGGGCAAATTGAAAACAGAAAGCTGCTGAAAGTGAGCCCATCTACAATAATGTTAAACTTTTTACAAATGAGGCAGACTACTCAAAATCCTCAGCTAGCAGAAGATAAATGGTATAAAAGCTAGTTTGGGCCATAGCATTTCCTGATGTCCTTTTTCAAAGGTAGTGTAGTGATTCTTTACTGTACTACTGCATTAGGCATTGGGAAATTTCATCTCCAAAAAACTTGTCTGTGTCAAATTGAAGATTGCTGGTACTGATGTGTCTCAAGAGTAGTACAGGCTTTCTCAGGGTACAAAAACTTTAGTACTGGAAACCAATGTGAAGATTGTTTATTTCCAGTGCAAACAACTGCTTCTAACTCCTCCTGTCATTCATGATAAGGTTTCATCTTGGTAGTGTCAGTCTGCAGGGTGTTTGAACAGAGACGTGACCATGTTTATGCTAATGGGAGTGACAACAGCTACAGTTATACTGTGTATGTCCCAAAACCTGACTGAAATCAGTGGAAAGGCTTCTATTAATTACAGCAAGTGTTGGAGCAGAAGATCCTTGGCCGGATCTTTTGAAGACCTGGGTATTGTGATTCCCTCTCTCCCTTAGTATCCTCACTGGAATTGTTCAGTGCTGGGAATCACTGAGTTCCTTTCCAGAAAGGCCTTTTAGTGACAGTGATTTTGATAGGTCATTTAAGAAATCGTTTAAGCTCTGTTTGAACAATGTGAAATGTATGTCATGGGGCAGTGCAGCGAAAGGAACTGCAGCACAGGTTGCTGGAGTAGCTCCCCCAGCCATTAGACCCATGGGGTGTATTAATTTTTATTATTTTTTTGGTACCATGTTAGCAGTTATTCTGTAGAATTATTATGGAGAGACATTGTTAAAATAGATAAAAGATCTGCCAACTCTCTCCTGTGTTCCCCAAAATGAACTCTGAAATAACACTTTAAACAAGGCAAAATTATTTTCAAATGCATTTTTTAAGATACATCATGATTTAGTTTTGTATATGATGCTGTAGAATGCCATATCTTGAATTGTTACGATTTCAGTTGCAGATAGCAATCCACCCACAACCAAGTCATTCCTGTAACTGACTGCAACTAAAATAATTTCTCATGATTTTCTCTGATTTGATGGACAAGTCCATACAAATACAGTGTGTGACTACAGGTGCAGAGCTTTTCTATAACTGTTCAAAAAGCAGTCTATGGAATTTACCGAAGACTCCTGAACAAGCAGGTTTCCCATTTGTTTCAAAAAAAGACAAAATAGGCTAAAATTAGAAGCATCAGTAGGGAATAATAGATAGATATTAACCTGGGTGCTGGTGCAGTCAAGCCTTATTGATTTGGGTTGTTAAGTATTTCATTCTGTATCTATCTGTTGAATTATGAGCTGAGTTCGGTGTGATATTTGCCTAGCAATGCCCTGTGCTTTTTCTCTGCTGGAGCACAGCACGGCAACGGCATCTTGCGCATTCAAAACACAGAAAATTCAAGTGATACAAAACCAATGTAAAACTGGCACTTGGAGACTGCTTTAGTCTGTCTTCTGTCCTGTTTAGCATTCAAAGAGCCTGGATATTGCTCTGTGCTACAGCAGGTTCTAGTCAACACAAGGAAGAGAGATAGTATGTGATGCTTGCAGCCCAGCTATGCTTCCCTGTACTGTTGTTACAGGCATAAAGCCTTTGTTTGTCCCTTCTACCTGCAGGAATTCACCTCCGTGTTTGGAAGCACACTAAACTGCTGTATTCCTCTTGCACCCTGGCAACACATGCAACACTGGGTTGCAGCAGCCATACTGCAGTCAGTGACTTGAGAAGAGGGTATGCGCAGGGCTGAGAAATGAATGGCCAAAAGCATTCATTAAGAGAATACTGGAGACAGAAAGTTTTGTCTTTCAGGGAGTTCTTTGTGATCAAATTTCGTTATCCTCTTACTTGTCCTACTGGTCACAATTCAATAGCAGCTCTGTACTATAGGTGATATCCTCTGAGACTTCCAACCAAGTTCACATAAAATGCATTTATCCACTGTTTAAAATTTATCATGGAGCCAGTGATGTATTCTGAACTATAAGTAAGTATGGGATTTAACTTTATAATGTTGCCATTGTCAAAAGTTTTCTTCTTTAAAAGAGTGAATCTATTTGTATGCTTGGAATTATTAAAGGCAGTCCTAGATTTGTATGCACCAACATCCTGTTCAGTGTGTTGGGAGGTAAAATGCAAAAGTGGAGTAGAAAAATAGAAAGGATCAAGATAGGTTTGTTTTTAAGCTAAAATGCTGTTTCCAAAATATATGCCAGGGCCTCTAAAATTGCTACAAGTGTTTGGTTTTGGCTCTGAAGTTTATAAACATGTTAAGTTTTCAGTGATTTGTTATTGACACTCTTGTATGTTACTGATAAGCTTCTGTACTACTTTTGCTACCTTTGATGTCTATACCTACCATTTATATTTCAGAGTCTACAGAATTCATGCTGATCTAAAGTTAATTCGTAGGATTAGTTTTTGAGGCTTCTGTTATTGTAGTGACATATATCTTTAGGTTATAGAGCAAAGAATGTTATTTTCCTGCACAATATTTAGGCAACTGTAACAGGAAAGGTAAATCATGCTTACGTGTCAGCTAAAGCAACATAATTTAAGTGTAAGAATAACTGTGCTAATAAGTGCTTATAGGGTACAGTGATTGATGTCCATATAATAAGCAAGCATACACCATGCTCTGTTTTTCAAGAAGTAGGAGGGATTCCTGTTCTCATTTTCTATTACAGTGTTAGGCTAATAATAAAATTTGATATAGTATTTGTGTTATTAGAATATGCTGATGTAAGACAGTGTATTGATTAGTGTTGAATTCAACTGAGAAATGCGATGATTAAATGGTGAGCATCAGGGATTATCATGGAAATCGGTAAAGCCCACAAGGGGAGCCACATCCAATAGCAACCTTCTGGCAGAGGAATGAACTTGAAAATATTGCTAAGGTTTCCAAATGCAATTTAGTTTGCCCTTTAATTAAACACCAATCTCTATAAGGGGACTAAATTACCTTATCCTTAGGGTGGACGCTTAAGATAGGTGGCATTATTTGTGTATAGTATTTGCACCACAGAGGCTTAAGAAAAGTATGCAAAAAATAACTCTTTCCTCTTTTCTTCCTCTTCATTTTCTGCCAAGCCGTAGCTTTCCTGAAGTACTTACACTTCTTTTGTGCTGATACCCAGCCATGCATGTGCGTTTTACTTGTCTGGAAAAGTCTCAGTGTGCTTTTGTTGCATCAAAGTCAAATAGAGCTAATAGTAAATGATTATGTGGAACATTCTGGAAGCTGAAAGATAGCACAGCCCTTATGCTCTGTGTGTCTATTTGTCATTCTCTTATTTGCACTCCCCTATTCTCCTTTGTGTAATT
The DNA here is from genome assembly GCA_027560015.1 of Chloroceryle amazona. Lineage (NCBI taxonomy): Eukaryota > Metazoa > Chordata > Aves > Coraciiformes > Cerylidae > Chloroceryle > Chloroceryle amazona. The sequence goes on from JANHFX010020209.1 coordinate 142,702, forward strand.
ACCTCATTCTCTTTATGTCACTCATTTCTAAAATCAGGCAGAGACTGAACCCCTCTATCCGCACTTGTCAGTTCCACTTCCTGGTTTTCTGCTGTACACACAGAGGTTTCTCCTAGTGAACAGGCCTTTGTATATCCAGTTCATACTGTCTTGTTTCAGAACAAGCTCTCTTAGCTAGAGGACTACCTAAGATGTGTAAATTTGTGTGTATTTTACTACTAAGCAATCCTTCACAGCTATGATGGGGTGTAAAATCCAACACTAACCATGAAGTTGAGTCTATATGCAACTCACCTGATACATCCGAGGAAGGGGTATAGTCATGGTGGAGAAGCAATGGAGAAGTAGGAAGGAGACTTTGAATGGAGGAGGAGGAAAACAGACTTCAGGTTTTCCTCCTGAGAGATGAAGCAGGAGAAGGCTACTAGAAATATGTAAGAAATGTTTAGGCTTAGGTGGAAAACATCTGCAAACTGGATCAAGTCATGTGCAGCAGAACTTTGTGAGTCAGGGTGCTAGTGAAGAGTGAAGGATGAGAAGAGATGAAATGAGACTTAAGAGTCAGGAGGAGGAATGCTGCCTGGCCTAGGCCAGGCATCAGCATGTTAGTTACCCTTTTATATTTGATGGTTAACAGAAGCGTAATGAATGATATCTCTTGAACTGGCAGAAAGTGACATAGATGGGAACAGGTGCCTGCACTTGTGGTAATGCATATGGCATCCAGTTATACGCAGAGCCAGTGGGAGAATCCGGAGAGGGAAAACACATCACTTTTCAGTGGGACTGGAGGTCTAGCCAGTCTAAGAGCAAGATGGAGAAGGGAACTAGGGCAAATCTGAGGCAGCAGGGAAAGAGAGAGCTGTCTGGATTATATCCATAGGAACAAAAGATAGAAGTTTTTTTTGTCTACAGTGCTGAAAAAGTGAGCAAAGACTATGGTTTGAAGCCTTAATGCTGGCTTTTTAATACTAGTGCAAGCTAATACATTGGAAGGATTTATTACTTAGGCTGGAGCATTCTTATGCTGTCACATGTTTTTATTCTGGGCTGATGGTTTCTCCTCATTATAGAGAGCAAAAGGAGCAGCCTTGCCTCCACTTGCACCACACTATGTGTATTGTGACTGTGTTTGTGAACAAAATGTGTAGAGATGCCAAGAGTTGGAAAAGCATCCGAGTAGCGTCAAGACAATGTGAGTCGCCAATCTTAGGATAGTAAAGGAAAAATTACTCTGATAGACATAACCTCTTAGCTGAGCTTTTGTCTGGGTTATTTCTGCATCAGTGGAAGGTTTGCCAACCACGGTGCCAACCATGATGGATTCGGTGAAGGGCTCAGATAGTGGAAAAAAATTAGTATTGTGTTTTGGTGATTGCTGGTTGATTGTGGGATTTTCCGTTAGATTGGAAATGCTGAACAGGACAAGGCACAAAGGGATCCCATGACAGCAGCCTACTGCCCAGATCTCCTGCAAGGACTACTCCACATTGTCAGGGGAAGAATATGCCAAGTAGGAAGTCACTTTCTGAATTAGCAAATCTGGATGTTTTAATTTTCCTGCATCTCTTGTAGGAAACTGTCTTAGTTCCAGTCAACAAACACCAAATTCCTTCTATAAAATAATAACAAAAAGAGAGCTTTCTCCTGAAATAGTGCCATGAAGCATCTGCTTTCAGTTAGACACAAAATTTTGCTTGAAAACATCCTGCTGGAGATGAACGCCAAACTCGCTCATTTAATAAATTCATGCCAAAAACTATCTGAAGAGATCTCAGTCGATAATTGGCATGACGAGATTTCTCCTCCAGAATATTTGAGGAGCACTAGGGACTGTTGATTCACTTCACAGTATCAGTTGTTGAGTCCTTTGCAGCTCAGGCGGAACCCAGCGGTGCTGGCAGATGCAGCCGTGTCTCTGATTCAGTGGCTGAGGATGTGTCAATGCCTGATTGACACCTGCATACTGATGAGGCTCAGATGGGCTATCTCTGGGCAGCAAAGGTAATCGGCATTCAGAGAGCTGTGCAATGCTCATGGACTTCTGCAGCCGAACTTTCCATTTTCTACATACGGAAATGATTATACGAATGAGGAATTAAACCTTATGGATCACAGAAAGGCTTGCGGCACCAGGTGTCCAAATGACCCCCCAGCAGACTGAAGGAATTCATCTACCTTCGGGGATTCTTCTGATGGGGAAAACCAGAGCATTTTAAATGCAGACCAATGAAGTTTTACATTGGAAGGCCAGATTTTCACAGTCTTTTTTGTTCTTTCAGTTTGCAAATGGTATAATTTCTCTTGTGAAAGGGCTTTCCCAGTAATATAACATGCCTGGGTTTTGTTCCACCCTTTTCCACAGGGTTGCATTTTATCTACAGTAGGCATCCAAAAGATGCACACTCTGTGCAAAGTTACCTGCTTGCGCTCAAATGTTGTCAGCCCCTGCCCTGTTCCTCCTTCTCCCAACACCTGGCATTCTGCTCTTGTATCCTTTAGGATTCAAAGTATTGTGTGCTTCAGATTTCTTCCTTGCTTTCAGGAAGCAATAACAAAACGTCTCTTGATCAAGCGTGTGTGTATATATACATATATACACTTTTTTTTTTACTAACAGGATAAAATGAACTGACATGCTTGAAAGCAAGTGCCTTAGTGTTCTCTGAGACATTTTTATTTTTTTCAAACATACTTATGCAATTTGTATGACCAGTGCACTGCAATCTGTAAGGTCATTTAGTTGGGAGAGAAATACTTTGGTTTTTTTTCCCCAAGGTAGCGTACTAGAAAACCCTAGAGAAACACCTCTTAACTGGTATTCTTCAACAGCAATACCAGTAGAGATACTGTTTATGTACTTACATTTCATCCTTCATTTGCATCTGAATCGCTTCATGGCATTAAGATATTAAATGGAAAGATCGGGGCAATTTTTACATAGGAGAGTGTTTTAAACAACGATGGAGGTAAACAGAAGCTCTGACTGTGGAATTCTATGGAGAAAATACCTTGAAATATCCAGCATTGGGATATTTGCTGATAAAATACATCTGAATAGAGAAGAAAACCTCTTTTCAGGGTTTTTTGAAGCTCTTCAGTAAGAGAAAGAAACCTCTGCCGATTCTCCTCCTCAAAATGTGAAAAAAGGACAGTAAGCATTCAGTTAAGGGAAGTCACTTATGTCAGAAAACTATCTTTACTAAATATCATCCTTTACATTTTGTGCACTTAGCCAGCTCAGTTTCCTCAAATAAATGCAATGTCAAGAACAACGTGCTCATTAGAGAAAGTATTTCCTGGTTGAGGAAGTGAGTTTGGGGTTTTTTTGCAGCAACAGTGTATTTTTTAGTATCACACTTGGTAGCATTTAACATTTTAAGAGGCGGTTGAGATTTGAGCTGCCAGGTTATGTTCATTAAAGGAATATTAGAAAAATATTTCTGAACGGGAGCTGTGCCGCTCAGTGGAAATGAGGCTGTGACCACTAGCTGGTGGCACAGGAGATGGTTTGTGCTGGGCAGAAAGTAGCCGGTATGGTGGTGAGCACGATGCTGCTGGGAGTCCTGTAGCTGAGATCATTTCCTGCTTACATCTTTCTGGTTGTGCAGTGCAATAGCCTACTTCAGTAAAAGGAGCGGGGATAAAAAAAAATGCTTGGTTTGCTTCACATCGACATTGGCTTATCTAACGAATCAGCTGCTGATTTGACACATTCTTTTGAGCTTAATTGTATAGCAGAATCCTTTTTTATGGAGCAGTCTCTTGCTGAAATGGCTTCTAATGACACATTGGCAAGTTACAGAAAATGTAAGTTCTGGTGCCGTTTTCCCAGCAAGACTTAGAGTAGCAGAACGCTTGTGTCTGGAAGAACTATGTGCGCATCGTCTGTAGAACTGAATGTTGGATTGTATTTATAGAACTGCTCTTAAGCTAGAAAATTACAATCATCTACTTTTCAAAAGTGTGTGGGTAGCAGGCTGCAGAATCCAAACAGAAGCTTCATTTCTGTAGAGAGAAAATCAATGACATGTTGAAATTTAGAGCAAGCCTATCCCCAGGGATTCAAATTCTGACAAACAAGCACCCTGAGCTTATGAACTTATCAAGTCTCACTTCAAATTATTTTGAAAGACAACTTCAGATTTTACTATTCAGTTCCCAAAGGATGATACCAATTTCAAACATTCTTAGAGTTATGAGCAAGGGCTTGAAGAACTGAATACAGTGGTTGGATTGCTACCAGTATCTGTGCCCTAGTTATGGTCTCAAGTAACTACCCAGCAGCTTCAGCAAAAGTTTTCTGCTTGTTTGTATCTGTTAAGAACAGCAGAACAGGAAAAGTCGCCATCCTCACCAGTTTCTGGGCTGGTGAGGATGAAAGGGCAGACTGGCTGTATGGGGAGGTAGGGGATTTTGTATTTGACCAGTACCTCGCTCGTTGTCTTCAGAAGGTGAGATGATGCAGTGTCTAGGTTTTTTGCCTTACAGAGATTTTAATTAAAAGTTTGAATTAGGTCTGAAAAACTTTCAAAATCAGCTAGAAAAAAATGATTAGTCATTATGGATCATACAGTAATTTTGTTTTATCTATTGTGCAGCTTATTAAAATTGACAAAATCCTCATGAAATTGTTTGACAAATGTCATCTGAACCTAGTTGCTCAAAAATATTGAGATGAAGTGTCATAAGCTACTCTTCTAAATCATAATAATGAGTTTCTTAGAACCCAGGGCAGTATGTCAGGTGTAGTCAAGCTGTTGAGAGGAGACCATTAGTTCTTTGTGTACATCTATGTAATGCAAAATCCCATTAACCTTTCCGACTTACACATTGCGTTGCGAATAGAGGTCTAATTATCTTTCCACTGTCACCCCTAGGTTTGTTTCAAATTACCAATTTCCAGATTTTCCCCTCTTGAATATCCTTATTTTGGATATTCATTCTGCAGCTATTAGCATGCATTTATTTCAGTCTGAATCTTATTTCCCTGGGGGAACTTTTGTCTCTCTTTTTTTTTTTTTTTGGTACCCTAATAATATTGTTTAATCCACAGTAGTATTTCAATTTCATTGAAACTTCATATTATGAGCAGACTCACATGGTGCCACTTCTTATTTCCAGTTACCTAGTGGCAGAACTGGTCACAACTAGATGTGCTGTCAGTTCCAAATACCATGTCCCATCTTGCTCCCCATCTGGTACTCAGCCATGGTCTTTCGTTATGGTCTTCAACCTGCTTTTAATCCAACCCCCTGCTAACAATTTTTTAATAATTAAAATTCCTTATTTTACTTTGAATATATGAAAGATTTCCCTCCAACATCCAGTTCTGATTTTATATCACAGAAAAACATATAATCTCAAAGTGGTATATATGCTAAAGCAAAAAAAAAAATAAATCTTAATTTTACAGCTGGTTTTGAAAGTTTTTTACAACATTGAGGTAGGCTATGACTGCCCAAGTATAGGCATGTAGTATGTATCTGAGCTTGTCACCTACATTCCCTTTGTAGGAAATGAAGAGAAATAAGCACTTTGAGCTTTAGGATCCTATTAACGATAGCATCCTAAAGAGAGGTCTCAGTCAGTGAAGCAGAATCATGCTCAAGAAATGCCAGTGTGTGTCTACCTCCACTAATTGAACAGAGTTCAGATACACACTTTATAGACAACTGAAGCTAAGCAAGGTGAATGAGCTCAGATAAAGCCAACTTGTGATATTTTATTCTTGGGTAAAAGTGTGTGTTGTGGCTGAGCCAAATGCATTGTTCACTATCACTGAAAGGAGCACTGCTGCTCTCAGTTGACAGGCCTGCTCTCCTCCTTGTGCTGGCTCTGGCGGCCGTTGCACTTGGAGCCACTTCAGGGGGCTAGAAATGCAAATAAATAAGTAACAGCTGTAGTGTGGACTGGAAGTGTTTCCTCCATATTTTTGTTCATGGTGATAGTGTGGAAGAGCTTGCTCAGCTGAGGAAAAACCCCCAATTGTAGTGATCTGAAAAATACTCAGCCCAAATCCCAATGTCGCTCATAGTCTAGAGGCAACCCAGTGCACAGTCAGAGATCTGGAACTGGCATAGAAGTAAATATGTCAGATAATAGCACTCTGGTTTAGTTCTATAACATTAGGTCAGGAACACTTTAAAGACACAGTTGCTTTTATCTTTTATTAGACATGTGGGAATTTAGTTTCCTAAAAGATTTCTGCTGCTGTTGAATTCTGGGGAAGAGATAATCTAATTTAATATGTAAGTATTCTTGCACAGACAGTTAATATCAAAGCTCTCTCTGCCTTTAACATGAAGACTTCTGATAAGAAGATCTAAACTTAAAATAGTTCACTCAAGTGTCTTTGCCTTTAGTAAGGATTAAAGAAGATTTTTCCATTTATGTGTGATAGAACTGCGTAATGGGAGCTAATGATACAGCCAACAGAAAGTAATTTTGTTCCTGCTACATTGTGCTGTACAATAAAGTTTGAAATTCATGGAGCTCTGATCAGTTTGATTTACGCTGATTTTATTCTCTAAATAAAGCTTCTTACATCTTGGAAGTGGAAACTGAGAAATGGCATCTGTTGGCTGTTTCCTAATGACTGTTTGAAATCATTACCTGAATCAGTTATTATATTAAATTTAATCAGGCTAGAATAAAAAAAAAAAACGAAACAAACAAAAAGGGGAAAAAACAAACCAACCAACCAAAACAAACAAAAAAACCCAAACACCAACAAACCAAACCAACCCAAAACCCAAACATAAGAGCAACAAACAAGAAACCCCTCCCCAAACACCACACAACAAAAATACAAAACCCCTAGTGGAAATTAGGAGAATCTAACCCCATTTAAAACATAAAATTCCCTAAAATGACAGGATATAACATGATTTAGTGGAACTACAAAAGTATTTCTGGGTTAATAACTGGACAATGGCCAATGTATACTGTCCATTCTCTTCAGGGACTGAGAAAGCAAAGACAAAGTTTAGCTGCTGTGGGTAGCAGAGTTAGAATGCATGATTCTTCAAGGGTGGGTGAGAAGTATAAATATTTGCTAAGTCCAGTTCTTTAAAGCAGTACTTTAATTCTCTGATACCCCTATCGCAAATCTGAGAACTACAGGTGATGGTTCTTTTGGATAACTGATGCATCTCTGAGAGGATAAATCATCCAATCTGTGGGGCTTTTTCACCTACCAATAATCAGATTTCCAGAAAATCAGTATGTATTTGGTGGAGAAAGAATCTAGGTTTTGCAGCAGCATACAGCAGGCTCTACCCCTTCCTGTAAAGAAGGTATCAGAAAGGGCAATTTAGTCTCTTCCGAGTCACTAATACCCTTTCTATCTGTCGTAACCGTTATGTTAGCAACAGTCGTTCATTAGAAGAAGGATTTGATAATGCTTTTATTTACCTCCCAGGCTTGAAAAATAGTATCTCTGCCTGCAAAAGGATCCTGTCGTATGTGCTGTATGTGCACATGTATATGATCTGTGCATACAATCGTGATTTGAAGTGGCACCTAGTCAGATTTTAAGTGGATTAATTTACATTTGACTTGTGAAAGTATGAAGCAGCTATCATCTTTTTCTGAGAAAACCTTAGCTCACCCCTGCTTGTTACTCTTTTCTTGATAAAAATGCTACTACTGTTCAGACCATCACAAAATAGATTTTCCTTACGCTCTATATCAGATAATCAGAGAAATGAAGCTCACACAGTCCAGTAGTCTCTGCTATATGTTTGAAAAGGTTAATTCACAAAAACTATAAAGCATTAACTGCTAAAATGAGCCTTCAGTCCTTGGAGCAAGAGTTTGATCTAATGATCTTGAGTGGTCCCAGTTTTGAGATGCTTTTCTCTATCGCACTGCAGACGTCTTCAGTTTCTGCTGAGAGTTCAGGTTGCCTGCCTGCTCTGAGGGCTCAGAGGCAGGGGTGTTTGGGCTGGAAGCTTACCTTCACACAGGGTGTCAGGGGTTGGAAGGGATCTTGGAGATCTTCCAGTCCAACTCCACCTTGCTTCCTGCTCTTGGCATTTAGCTCAGATCCCAGCCCTTCCTTGCTGGTGGAGAATCTTTTGCTACCTATTGACATGAAAGAATTCAGCCAGAACTCACTCAAAGTGATAACAAATCAGATGTAGCGGCAAGAGTTCCATCTGTTGGCAAATACCCCGAGTGCTTTCCCAGCATCCCAGTTTTTCAGCTCCCAGCATCTATGCAAGTACCAGTTGCTTCAAAACTGTTTCCGGTCTTGAGCCCAATGTTTTAGCTTTTATTGCAGCCTACTTGGAAACCTTCACAGAAAAATCCAGCCCGCTTCAACGAGGCTTCTAATTTCCTGCCAACTCACTGCAGGAATGGCTGAGGTTTTCACACTCTTAATTATGCAAATTAGGATCCACAAAACTTTCTTTGGTCTCCTCTCATTCATAAAAGACCAAAGTTTTCTCATTCATTTTAACTGCTAAAAAGGTGCTATGAGCTGTGGGGACTTTCAGCACCACTTTTGTGGCCTGTTGGCTGGCCTCAGCAAAATGAATAGAATGACATTTATTCTCTTGCAGCTGGAATCAGGCTGTCAAGCCTTATCCCTGGGGAGAGGCTATTACAGGCCTTCTAGAACTACCAGTAAAATGGTGTGCTGGTCGGACCAGCTGGAGTTATTGAGCTAAGAGGAAGCTGATTCTGCTGTGCCAAAGATTTTCAGTCTTTGATCTCAGGAATCCTGGAGAGCCATAGTAAGTTTGGTAAACCATCTGGTTCCTGGTCTCTGGTGCTAATGATCGGTGATTCAGGAAACAGTTCTGTGCCATGAGAAGTGACTGGGTTGTCTCCAGGCTATGTGCAGCTCTGCACCTCCACTGGAAAAAGGGCAGGGAGGAGGCATTGAAACAAACTGAAAAAAAATTGAGAGTTCCTATAATAAGCACTTGCACCATCTTTCAGTTTGCCACTATTATTGGAGGTTGTAAGTTAAAGGTAAAACTGCAGCGTTCCTCCCTGGCTGCCAGTTTGTAGAATCTGCCTTTGAGAAGCGTGTTGGCTACTTGGAGTTCTCGACACTGCAGAGTGTGGCAGTGAGCTTCAAGTTGAGACTCTGAGTGAGGAAATGAGTTGGCACCTGAAATATTTTCTGTGTTAACTCAGTGAGATAACTGCTTCAAGCGGAGAAATCAGTCGTTAATGATCTGTTGGGTTAGTGCTGGACAAATGCTTTTGCTTATCTTTTTATTGTTTTGATAATTTCTAGAATTTTCCATTCGACCAGAAATACATGTGGAGTTGAATGGTGTAGGCAGTCTTGATTTCATGACCAGTATAAGCCACTGTTTTTATTATGTTTAACGACTTTATATACCAGGCCTAAATCTAGCGAACAATTTAATCAGTTAATTTATAAAGTAGCCTATTCTAATCTGAAATTTAACTGAATATGTATCAGTTGTCCTTCATATCTTTCATTTAAGAACTTATTGTTATTTGGTACCTATTTTTCCCAATTAAAATGATCATGATTAAGACATTCTTAATTTGCTGAACTGTATTTTTGGTTTAATTTTGCTGTGATTCCTAACAGAATTGTCCTTGTTATCTGCTGAGGGAATTGCTCCTAAACCATTAGCATTTATCATATTGGAAAACCCATTTTAATTTTACAAATTCTTAGAAGTAGACATAGACAAGGAAAATGTCCACTAGGTTAATACAAAGTAGCATATAAAAACTCTGGCTTGTCTAGAAACTGCAGAAGGTATTGTGAGTCAACAATGGTGGCCTTTATGGATAGTGTTAGACAGGGGGTGTAACAGATGTCTGAAAATGAAAAAGTAATAAATGAAAATAGCTTGAAACTAGAAGTGTTCTTGAAACCAAATTCTACTTCGATCCAGTGTTCAGCCCCCAGAATGTTCTAAAACTCCAGTGCTGCTAAGGAGCGTGGCTCACCAGAGCTGGCAGGCCAAAGGCATGGAGGTCCAGCAGCTTTAATATAGAAACTGCCCTTCAGGGGGAACTCTTTGGTTTAGACCAGATGTACCATTTTGCAACTGGTCTTATTACTCTCCAGGAACTCCCCAACACCATCTGCATTTGAGCAAATAAATTAAGCTTCTGTCATAGCTGTGAGCTCTAATTTGAATGGATTTTTTTAAGTGGCCATCTTGTATTTTTAATACTCTTCCAAACACTAATGCTTACATGCTAGAGAAGTATCCAAAGACAACAGCCTTAGATAACAGCAAACCAAAAGTGGGTTGGTTTTGGTTTTTCTTAAACATTTTTGCATTCCAGGCTAATTACATCAAAAGGTACAGTGAAAGAAGAGAAACAACCCTGCAGTTTGTCGGTGTAGATTCTTCTCACTGCCAGTAGTTAATGAAGAGCTCCAACTGCAGCAAAGTACTGCAGTGCTGAAAGATTGTCTGCAAGCAATACAGCTCCGATTCTCCCGAGAGTTGCAGAAATTTAAAATAGGGCTTCTCCAAAGTTCTGATAATGGAAGAATAAGCAGACTTCCCCCAGAGAGCTGGCAGGTTTCTTGCAAGTACCCTTGCAAGTGAGAGAGCTCCTTCATTAAAAAAAAAAAAGTGTAAGTTTGCCAAGTAGATGTGTTAAGAGGCATTACCTTGCCAACAACTCTTCAGTTTCTGTTAAGCAAGAACTAGATGAATATTAACTCTGTGTTTACTAAACTGATTTATTTCTTTGCTTTAGCTCCTTAAGGCCGTAACTTGCAAAGTTTAGCTCACTAAATTGAGATGTATTGGCTGGAAATGGCGCTCACTGGAGCACATGTCATGTTTTTACAGAGGAGGCTTTCTATCCTGCTAAACACAACATGGAATGTGCAGGTTTAGGCCAAAAATAGTGTTCTATATTTTAAGGTTTGTGATATTTTCATTTCACTTGTATATTTTTAGTCACTGGTTGGACAATGTTGCAGTTCATATAAAGAACATGTAACATTCCCTTTTCTTCCTCCAAAGCAGTAATATAAGCTATAACTAACTAAATATTATGTGTTGTTGCTCATTGGAAGTGGGTGAGGTACGCAAACCAGAAGCTGCAGACCAAGACCCACTGTTTAATAATAGCTGAATGGGGATGCAAAGAAGCAGAAGTGTTTGAAGATTAATTTTCTTCAGTAGAAGGAAATAAAAAAGCAAAAAAATTAGTGAAGGATACTCAGCCTTGTCTTCAATACAAAATTAGAGCAAATATAAGGATTCTTTCTAGGATGTTTGTAGCAATATGTCATCAGGAGAAAGCTCAAATGGGGAACAAGGAACTATTAAAACCTAAATTCATGACTCAATTTCCATGATTATACTAAAGCAAATGAAATTGTCAAATGTAATTACCTTTAAATTTTGAACTTGAGAATGATTTTGCATGAAAAGAACACGGTAATGTCTTTTCTTTATGTATAATTAACACAATTAGAAGAACTAGGGAGGCAGAGGTACATGAAGTTTAAGAGATTAAGACAGTAAAGAAAAATACAAAATGAGATCTTTGAGGGACTCGTGGAAAAAACATCCTTAGAGTAACTGTTTTGAATGTTGTGAAGATTAGAGAATTTCAGGGCTTTAAGGGACGGTGGGGGTCTGTGACACTGTCTCAGGAAAGCAGAAATCATGGTTTTCTCTCCTTTGAAATACTGCTAACATGGTTTTGAGGGTAAATATTCAAATGATGATGCTGACCTTAGAGTAAGTTTCAAGAAGCTTTTTGGCCTCTTAACACACCTCTTATCCTTTCATGAAACTGAGAGTAAACTGGCACATAGAAGAATGTGACTACAGTACGGGTCAGAAATTATTCTCTCTCTTCACACAGAGGTTTATCATTAATCAGTTCTTGAAATCTTAGGTATTCCAGGAGTGCTGTGCAATACTGGCACCCAGAACTCTGAGTAAAGGAATAAACAGGTAATTGAAGATAAATTCCTTGCCTCAAGATAGATTTTTTTGGAAGAATCCTATGCTTTACTGTGTACTTGAGCTTCTCCTTCTGCCCCTCAAAAATTTAGTTTACTGTTAAAGTTGCCTAATTGGGCTATCATGGGAATGGTTACTTAACTAGGCCAGGCACTTTTTCATATTTAAATCTTTTTTTTCTTTGTGTTTTATCTTCTATCATTGCTCTTTATGTGTGATTGTATTTAGATTACAGTAATTATAGAGAAATATTGAACTAGATCTCCTAGAGGTTGGCGATAAGAGGTTTGGAAAACATCTACTACTTATGTTTTTCTCAGCAGGATCAGTTTCCTTATTACAAAACTACTGCAAGAAACCAGAGCTTTTTGCCTGTGACTCCAGACAATAATATATGATGAAGGCTCTGGTAAAAGAACAGTAGAGAGCTAAGTCTGGTAAAGCAAAATCTGCAGCTGTGAAAAACAAAAGTTGTGTCATGGTAAATAGGATAATATCTTTGAGCTTTCAACATCTTCAGTTAGAGGAATAGCTTGCTCTGTGACAAATATAGGACAACATGAAGAATCAGATTAAACCTAAGAACATCAGAGTGTTTGGGGTACCAAAAGGTGCACAGGGAGATAATTCATTTCTGGATTGCTTGATTTGAAAGATACTTCATCTTCATATCAGAAACTGCTTTGTGTAATGAAAAATCTCACCGCTTTCAAAACAGTCAAAATAGGAAGGAGACGCAGGTGCTGTTTAGTCTGAGATATAGGAGATAGGGAAGGGCCATTTAGACTGATGGGAAAGCAAATCAAGCCTTTATCCAAGAAGAGATTTTTTTTTTTTCTTATCTAGTATTCAGGCCTGTAGTCACACATGAAGGGTTCATTCTGATTTCTCCATTAAAACCAAAAAGACGGACAGACATGTAGCAGTAGAACAAAGTGATCTAGAGGAGAATTTGTGGTCTTCCTTCATGCCCATTTGCATTCTACATAAGCTCGGATGGAGAAGAACCAAACTGCACTTGCATCTAGATTCTTGCCATGAGCAAAGCCACTTCATACTTCTGGAGAGGCAGCATAAGGCAAAAAGCTGCTGTGTTGAACTCCAAGCACAGTTTATTCATTCTTATTTTTTCCACAATTTATTTTTTCCACAGAAGAGTATTAGTGATGATAACTAATAAAATGCAAAGGCAGTGTTGGTGCTAGCCACATTTTCTTTGAAAACTGAAGGTGGTGGGTTTTTTGTTTGTTTGTCTGGTTGATTTTTCAGGTCTAATAGCACTGCGTCAGAAGGGATTTTTCTCCAAAATTCATGCGTGATGTTTGCCTTTAATCTGATGTCCATTAGTGTTCTCTCATTTGCTCTTTATCGATGCAGCAGGCTCTGTAATAGTTAAGCATTTACTTGTTGCTCTTTTCCCTTGTTAAAAACTGGAAATCATGTGGTGGCAGAAATTCCAAATACCTATCCTGATTTTTTCAAAGAACAAAAAGCAGATTTTTGAAAGAACAAATAGACTTTTCATCCAGCAGTATTATTAGTTGTTCTATCAAGAAAACATTTACTTACGCAACAGTCCTCCAAATAATTTAATTATAATTGAAGTTTTAAAAGCTTAGCAGTCCCTTTGTCTCCTAAATTAGTCTGTCATGTCTCTTACAAGATTATTCTTGCTTTCAAACACTTTTTTTTTTCTTTTCTTTCATCTCCCTTTCAGCCTACAGTCCTCCTCTGCTAAAACTGTGGGCTTTTCAGGGAGTAAGAGTGGAGTTTTTGTAGCTGGTGGGTTTTGTCTTTGGAGCATCCTGAAGGATCATTTCACAAATCTTTTGCCACGTGCAAGCCTGTTCTAAAAGATTGCAGGCTCTTTCTAGTGTTGCTTCTGCAGGAGAGCTGCTAAAAACTTATGGAAGCTCAAGTACCATTCCCTGAATAGTAACAAATGGTGACTAGAGAGCATTTCATTATTTGTGTAACTATTACGAAATAACTAATCTACATACATGCAATTAATTAGAAAATATATGTATATTGTCAATGGCACACAGTGTTACATATATGTGTGTATAAAGATAGATGTATGTATGTGTATAGGTATAATACCACTGATAAATGCCAAGCTAGATTTCAATATCTGTGGCAATACCATAGTGGTGGTTCTCAGTCAGTCTTCAAATAAGTGATGCTTATTGATATGTGCTGAGTATCAAGTACAAGAAGTCTAGTCTCTGCATTTTCCCTGCAGAAATACTTCCTTCTTCTGAATTCTCCCAGTGCTTCCTAGTTTATTTTCCTCATCTGTCACAGTTTCTATTAATGCCGTGCAGGTTCTTAGTAACTAACTTGGCAATTCAGAGTTTGAATGCGAGTCATTACTGCTAACCCGAGCCCGTGTGGACGTTCCCAAGCTTCGCTGTGCATCAGCTAGCTCAGCCACTGATAGAAGGGCTTCCAGTGCAGCACAGGACTCAGCACGGTCTGTCAAAACTCTTCAAGGACCTTAGGGAAATATGGGCAGATAGTCCATGGATTGTCCTTGTGTGTTACTCTTAATTAAAAGCTAATTCAAGATGACCTCAGCATATGCTCCCCAATATTCAAATACAAGGGAAGAAGCAAGGATGCAAAAATAACACTTTCTTTGTATCTCCTCAAATTGCAAATCACGGTGATCTTAGGGACTACGTAGCAGACAAGCATTATGACACAAACAAAAAAGAAGAGGGAATACAGTATATCCTATATTGTGTACTACACTTTTCCCCAGGTATTTAGGGAAAAGAGAAAGAAGTGCCAAAAACAATTGGGAGTTCAAGATAGGTCTTTAATGGCCTCATATACCAGTTAAGCATCCACACACTCAATCTAATTTGTATTTAGGCAACATTTATTCATTTGCAGTTGTCTGTATGGAAAATGTAGTAGATGTGTTTTGCTTAAGGAATGCATAGCCCCATAAATGACCATGTGAGCTTCTCATCCCCTGTTGCCTAACAGATAGGTTTTCAGCTGGATTAAGACTTAATTTCATGTCATCTTTTCCCCTCTGAAAACAAAACTCATGGGCACTTTCCTGCCTAGTTATTTTGTAATCTGGATTGTACTTTTGACAGCTCCCCAGGTCAGTGGCTTTTTGGCAATGCAGCAGACTGCCGCTGTGGTTTTCAGGCTAAACGCAATGCTCACGTCTCCTGATTCGGAAGCTGACAGCCGCGTGTAGCTGTTTAAAGTAAATCTGAGCGTTTGAATTCATGTAACACTTGACCCTTCTCATTTTTAAGCTCAGTGCTTTGCTTTATTTTAATTAAGCAACTTGAATGTTGAGAGTTACAAAGAAATAAGAACAAGCAAAGCAGAGCAGATCATTACATGATGGTGTAAATCCATGCCCTGTCTGCTTCTTGAGCTTTGTACGTAGTTCTGGTTCCTTTATGTTGTAGAAATAACGTACATTTGGCAGGTATCGAGACGTGGATTGCAGAGATGATCAAACACATGGAACAGCTTTTAAATGCACACGAATAAGTACGCCACCACTCTTCAGCCTGGAAAAAGGCGCGGAGGGAAGACCATGAGTAGCATAGAGACAAGGGTGAAAAGGCAATGAGCATTCCTTGGTTCTTCCACTACAAGAAGTTAAAGGGCCACGAATGAGACTAATAGGTACAGTGATTCTTTACAGGCCAAATAATGAAGGTTTCTTATCAAAAAATGATGAATATATAGAGGAGAACAGTCTGCAAGGCTATCAAGTACAAATGTGAATGTGGTCCATGATGTAGTTTGCTCAGTTCTAGGAAAAATTCAAATATCACTGCATGGCAGCCATCATCTTTATGTTCTTCACAAAGTGGTCATTGTTAGTATGCTGGAGACCTTGGATCTACGTGGTAGGGCTATTCTTTCCCTTTTTCTGATGAAAAGCACTGTAGAACATTTTTCAGAACAGGACCAAAAGGAACTAGACTTATCTACATACAGGGTTTATAAACCTGGTTATCACATTTTTATCTAAATCTGTATAAATAGAAAAAGATCTGGAGTCCTCAGCTGGTTGTTGTCCTTTATATTTTAAAGATTTTAAGCCAAACTTCTTAGAATTTGAAGATATTGGGATTTCAGTAGTGTAAGAGTTTTGATGGTCAGAGAGGTGGAGGTTCCTTCTCCTGTCTAATAAGACGTGTTACCTGTTTCTTAAACTGCCATTTTAGACTTCATCTGGTAAAATTAATTCTTCCAGCTTCTGTTTGTAGGCACTTGCAGTTTGGGTCATGAATGTTTCCATCAGTCTTTTATCCATCCCTGCTACTATATTTTGACATGTATCTGTTAAGGTTTTGATGTATGTTTTGGTCTAACTATGTATTTGTTAAAAGGTGACCTTTGGATTTGATTGTTTGGCTGACTTCAGTGCTAATAAGCTGAAGGATGAGGTGTCTAATGAATCCTGTGTATAGAAATAATGATAGATGACTTATTTGGAATTCTACAGACGCAGCATGGCAGAGCATGCTGAGGAGTCCCTGGAACTAAACCAATCTTACAGTGAGAAGCTTTATTGATTACACAGAGACAGGGCACATTTTAATCACTTTTACAACACTGTACTGCCTAAGGTACTAAAATCCATTAAAGGAGGATTATAAACTTTGTTTTAAACTGGATCCTAAATTGTTTCTTGATGTACAGTCAACAGCAACTCCATGAGATCAATCACAGTTACTAAGGCATATTAAAATCAACTTGTTTAATTTTAATTGCTCATATGTCCGACCCTCTGTGAGGCAGCTGTTCGTAAAGCTAAATTGCTTTTCTCCCAGACAGGAGTTTCATTTCACTTCGTAGTAGATTTTTGTCTTGTATGCTAACCAGCATTTTGCTTTCCTTCCTCCCTCCTTCCTCCTGGCCCAGGATTCTCATTTCTCTTCAGATAATTTTCTCTCTTTTTTTGCCTTCTACCCTCATTAGCAGAAGCTGCAGCCTTGCCAATGAGTCAACTTTAATAAAGTAGGTGTATGTTTGAATTATGAGTTGATGGAAAGTTACAGACCTAGAGCTCTTTTCAGGAGCCTCCGTTAACCTGTGCTACATGAGTGATTATGCTTGTGGACTCCTAATGAGATCATAAAAACTGCTGGCTGTACTGACAGCTGTATTGTGAACAGGTACATTTAGTTCAAACTTGTATTCCATTTTCTGTTCACCCACGTGCATTTTAGTGTCCTGTGCTCTGTTTTCTCTTAGGGGAATTCTATAAAGCCAGTCAATAATTTAATTCCTGCTTTTGTATCTTCTGTCATCCTGTATTTTAATGGTGAAAGATCCCTCTTCATTTTGTATCCATCTATTTCCTTCTTCCACGATCTGAAGTTAATTATAGACTTTGGTATCAGAAAAGGAGTAACACACTCGAGTCTTAATCTCACACATAATATATTAAATATTACTGTTGCCCCTGTCTACTTTTGGAAGAATGGGTTTATAAATTCCTACTTGCTGCCCAGCATGGACAAAATGAGATGCTTCACTATTCTAAAGAGTGCTTTCAAATTTCCAGTCGACTTTGAGGTTTTTCAGTGTCCTTCAGGAGGCAGTTGGAGCTTCTATTTCTGGTCAGTATTTTAGGATGATACTAAATGCAAGGAAATAAGACGAAATGTGTCTTCTAATAGAAAAAAGGTTTGCAAAATTCAGTGAGAGTTTAAAGGTTTGCAGAGTTTGTTCCGGGGGGGTTCAGCTTTGGGATGCACTCCCTCATTGGTCTTAAATAGCTCGAATGTGTTAATACGTTTCTGGAATAAACAAACAGTTATCTCAGTGTGACTTTGTTCTTAATTATCTGGTAAAATTTTAAACGAGAGATCTACTGAGGTAAATTTACCCTATAAAGAAAGCAAAAAGACTCTCCTTTAAAAAATAGCTGAAATGTTGCTAGCTTTATCGAGGTAGATCTCTCCACAGAACTGCCAGATAGTAAACCAAATACATGATAGTAAAAGAAATACATGAGGAATACAGGTTTTCTCTGACTGGGCCAAATTCAGAAAAAGCTGTTTTAATGTAAGAAGGGGGCGAGATTTGCTTCTATGTGCATATAATCTGGGAGAGTCATTATTATGAATAATGGGCCATCTGTATCAGAGGAAGCCCATGGCTCACATATATCAACCAACTACCATGGCGATGGACATCATATAAAAATCTCACTAAAATAGAATTCTAGGTTATTCTCCTTAGTTTTTATTACAAGTCCCAGGCAAACACTCCCAGAAATGAAAATCCTCTAGGCAATATTAAATGTAACTCAACCTTGATTTGCAGGAATTCATCTTTGGAATGGAAAAATTGTTTGTCTCTATGTCCAATTAATTCTTGGCTTTCATTTGAAACTGCCAGCAGGTCTGTCAAGCCAGTTTTGATGGGTTTTATTTATGTGATATAAATCCTTGTCGGCTGAGAATTAGTCACATATATATTGGAAGGTGATTTTTTATTCACTAGCAACCTGGATCAAAATGTACACAAGAGACCTGAAAATGAAAGAATCTGTCTCGCCCTAAGAGCCACGGAACCAATCGCTCTCTTTGAATAGCTTTCGACCCAGCTTGTCCCTTACAGGCAGCAGATGAACCAATGAAAGAGTGATTATTAACAGAAAACAAAATAGATATATTATCATCTTCCTGTCTAAAACCCCTGCTAGAAAATAAGTTTCCCAAATTCCTCAGACTTGCTTTATATGAGGGAAGATATTCATTTTCTGTACTTGCAAGATCTCTCAATTTATTCTCAAAATGAGAAACAGTAATGTCTGTAATGTTTCTGATCAAACACTTAAGACATATTGCAGAGTGTTTGAGAGTTATTGCAAGTTTCCTTTGCAAATGCTGCTTGGATTCATTCCAACACTTGGAACAGGCCTGTGGGGTTTTGCTGTTATCAATTTTAATGTTACTCTCCAATACAGATTTCCCACTCATCTTTCTCTTACCACAGAAGATGGCAATACTGCCATTCTGACTCTCTATATGTGGACATCAATCCTAGCTAGATTATTTTGCCCTTGTCTGGAACTCATGCTGAGATCCCAACTGTCCAGTGACTTATTCATGTGTATAATAACCAGGGTTCTTGTGAGCTGGAACCTCCTGGTTCAATTGATGCTTCGGGAAGTTGTTGATATTCTACAGCAGCCTTGGGGATTGGCTTTGACAAAGTGCCCGAGAAAGGTTATATAAGTCCATCATGAATAAAGAGTCACTCAAGCAGTTACATTTTCTTAGAGATAGTATTATTTTTAAAAAAGGAACTAAAATATTTTGTGATCCACACTCTTCAAAATCACTGTTAGGTTCGTGCAGTATCTTTACTCTTTGAGCTAAAATGCAGAGTTGTGTGCATTCTGACTCAGTATATACCCTGAGGTGATGTGCCAGTGTCCACCAGGAAAAACTTGAGTGTTAACACTGTGGAATACATCAGGACCAAATCAATCAAAGTCCATAGAAATCAGTATGGTTAGGAATGTGTTAAGGACATATTTGAGTCAAATAAAATATCTCATGTTTTGTTTACTGATAAAACAACCTCCATTAACAACTTGTCTACCTATTTAATTGGTTCCAAATTATCTCTTACTATTAAAACTGTAGAGTAGAAAATGTACCTCAAAAAAGTGGGAATTGCAGGCAAAAATTATGCTGACTTCATGCTCTTTCTTGAACTTAGTTTGTATTTCTGTATCCTCCTATTATTTAATGTTCTTAGGAGAACGTCAATGCGGAAAAAAGCAAAGTGTGATTTAATACGCAGCAAACTTAAAACTTATGAACGTAAATCTAGATAGGCTTCTGAAGAATGAAGATGCAATGATGGCCTCTAAACTGCTACCACTGATCTGAACATCATGGCCCCAAGGAGAAGAGCAGACCAAGTTTGGGAAGATTTTTTGTCAAATCCTTAAAGGACTTGGAAAAATTAAGGTTTGCTGAAAATAGAGGATGATGCATGAGCAAGTCCTAATAAGAACTGATAAGTCCTAATAAGAACTGCAGGGGTGTGGGGAACCTCCATCGCTGGAGTTCATTGAGAATGGGTTTGACAGTCATTTTAGAGCTGTCACTGATCATGTCCTGGGTCAGGGAGATGGTTTATATGGCCTTTTAAAGTCCCTTGTCATTATTCCTTTGTCATCTGCTTCTGTAGTTAGAGCTCTTTTAGAAAGTGTCTTATTCCAAACACAGCTTCTGTTGGGGACTTGTGAAATGGAAGTATGAAAAAATATCCAGAGAAGAAAGGTGATTATCTAATTTAGATGAGACTTCTAAAATATTTTTATAAATTCTTTGCTAGAATAAGTTAAATACCTATGTGGAGTATTTGAAGGGTGAGATTAGAGTTCCCAAGACTGTACCTCTGTCCTCAGCTTACCTTGAAAATGAATTTCCCTATCTCTGCAGTAGGTTTACTAAAGGACGGGACAGTCTTCTGCCCAGGTAGGTTTTCATGGCCACAGTATGTATTCACATAATCCCAGCGAAGCTGATAGAACCACGCAGCTGGAGAATTTGTGGTTAAACAGATAGCACCAAGTATGTAAGATGCTGGGTTGTGTGCCGAGATGCTCCCGAGTAGTTGATACTAGGCTGATAAGATTTGTTTTACACAGATAGCTCTATAGGTAGGTAGTGAAGAACTGAAATGATTACTGAAAATAATTGATTTTCAAACTATAATCCTTTCCCAATTAAAATTATCCTGAGGCACTCAAAAGCTATAATTTAAAGTTGTAATGGAAATCTAAGCAAGTCCTCACTTGCAGTGATTTTTTTTTAGATACAGTAACAATTTTGAGTCGTACAAGCAGTAAAAATTGTAAATTCTTTAACTTTACACTTTTTAAAAAAAATTGTATTAAAATGGATTGTGGTTTGGTTTCCAAGTGTGTTCCAACCAGAAAATTGGAGGCCATTTTTCACATTGGGGGAATAATGGATAAAATCCCCACTCTGGTGCACACCAATCACCTGAAACTTTACCATTTCCTTTGATGACACCAGATCTTACCCAGTGCTCTGAAACAGATCTCACTGGAGAGCAATGAAAACAATATCAGCCCTGGTAATGTGAATTACTTGAGTTTACTGTTGGCTACTAGTCTGGTCACTTCAGTTCCAGAGGCTTTTGTACAGACCTACTTTGTCTGTGGAGATGAGAGTAGTCGGTATTTCCAATAATGAATTTTAATGCTTACAACGTGGGGATTATGTCTTAAAATAATGTTGTTATGCAGCAGCAATCTCCATAATACACGTATACTGGGCAATGAAGGGGGATATTTAACCCGGGCTCTCTCTTCCTCTGTACCATTTCTGCTTTTGATCCACACAGGTTCATGCCAGTCCAGTTTTAAGACTCCCACTTCTGTTCACTCATTAGTCCGCTCAGCAGCCTCCCCTCTTTCCAACCTTGCCTCTGATTTGATGCAAAATTTTATATAGGTTTTTTTTTGTGAAATGGAATTTCCAAAGGTTTGTGGTTATTTGACATTAGAACTTGCAAGGGAAAATATGATACAGTTGAGATAATGCTTATGTGAAGTAACATATATTTGTTTGTGACAGAACTAAATTCTTGTCCAAAAAGTTCTCCATTGCAACCCTTGCTTGTGGGCTCTATTAACAGAGTAACTTCCGTATCATTATGTCTACTCGGTGCTTTGACTTTGCCAGAAAATATTGATCTGTAGCACGATCTGTCCAAGGGCAACGGCACCATTAATTGCTAAGTGATCTGAAAAACAATTAGAGACCTCCTGGCTGTTGGACAAATAGATGAATGGAGCTGTCTACCTAATCAGATACAGTTGGATGTATCTATGGACCCAGTTGTGTTGTTCAGAAATGTCTTCAGCATCTGTCACTTGCCTACTTCTGACAGTATCCTATGCCATGCTCTGCTTTGCAGGGCTCCTGCTGAAAAACCTTTGACAAGAATTTTCTTGGGAGGGTGTGGGGAGATGTGCAGAGTTTTGAAAGAAATTTTTATCCCATATCTACATTCTCATATTTGCTTTTTCAGAGTCAATCAGGATTAAGCTAAAGATTCTAAGTGTACAAAAAGCTGTAATTCACATTTACATCACTGGCACGAAGACAGGACAAAGATATTAAAAATTAACTCATAGCCTGGATGCAGTGCATTTAGCACTTAAGGAAATGAATAGGGTTGATGATTTTCTGAGCTGTGTTGTTCAGCACCTAGTACAGCAGGAGTCTGCCCTTACATTGGGTCTCTGAGGACCAAATGGTAAATGGTGAGAGTTAAGACTGTGCATTTATCAGGGTCATATTTTTATATGAAGGAAACAAATTAGGAAGGAAATACACAATTAGCATCAGCCCCCTTAAGGTTAGATGGCACGAATGTTGCACAAGTATCCTCTACTTAACATGCCTGTATTGAGTTCTGGGTGATTATCAGAAAAGAACAGAGCAGGCTTGGTGAAATGTTCTGTCAGGTGAGTAATGGCAAACTAAATTCGTGTTGCAGCAGAGTGATTCTGGGGAGATGCGTTCTTATGAGCTCACTCATGCTTTCTTAAATATTCCTGCTGTATGGTTCTAGAGTCTCTGAAGGATTTAGTCTGCTGTTTGAGGAAGGGTGAGTAAACTGTATTTTCTTCAAGACAAATTGTCTTTTTAGTAGTGTGTTACAGTGTTTAGAAAAGTAAATGTAAGCACCATACCATAGGTTGAAGCTGTTTGTACTTTTTGTGTGTGGTACTTAGTGCCTCTAGACAATTATCTCTTTGTTAGCAAAATTCCTGTAGGGGTCCCTCTGTCATTCCAGCTAGAATTGCTTTTAGTTTAAACGAGGTACTGATTTTTAAACTTCCTCTAAGTTTAGCACAGTATCAATGAGAAGTATACCCAGTGGGTGACTTCCAGTATTCTTATTGCTGTACCTGGCCTAATTTTAGTCAGTAGAGTTCAACAGAAAAGTTGCTATTTCTTACAGTACAGGCCTTGTTCCATACAGCACAAGGGCCAGAAGATGAGCACAAGCAGGAAAGCTCATTCTTGAGCACAGAAGTGTGTAGCCTGCCTCTTTATAAGTGATTTAGCACCTGCTTCTTTTAAGGAGTAGTTAATCTTTCTAAATTAGCAGCAGATCCACTGACCATCCTTCCAATCCCTCAGAAGGAAAAGGCATGAGGGAGTCCCAGCAGTGAGTGTTTGAGTGCAATCCTCATTATCCTGTGTCTCTGGGCAGGGCACTGTGAAAAAGCCAAGAGGCTTTATCTGGTAGATAGAAGGATTGGAGGAGAAAAGGGATCCTTTTAAACAGCCAGAAAAGCAACCTACTTCATGTTCCTTTAAGAAGCAGTTCCTAAAACCCCTGCACTTTCATATAAAAGCAGCCGTGTGGTTCCTGTTATTCTGTTATCTTTCCAGCATCAGTATTCTATGCATAGATACAAGCAATCCTATTTTTACAAAGTGATTCACATTTCAGTAGAATGGTTCTGTGATGCTTTCATTGACATCACATCAGGGTTAGGTGGTGCAACAGAATAATAAACTGGCTTTTCACTTCTGCAGACAGGTGTTCAGATAAAGTGTAGATCTCATGTAAAAATGAGTCTGGCAGTCCTGTCCCTACTGTTCTGTTTTATAGCCCAAAAAGGAGAAGAATGTGAAAAATACTTAATTCTTGGCAAGCTCCCAGTTTAATTTTCATCTATCTATTCTGCTGCCCTCCATTCAAAGAAAACCGAACATAAATCATAATGCAGGTCACAAGAAAAGTAACAGAAAGTCTGAAGCAGTAAACCAAACAGTGACGATCGAATTTTCTAACAGCACAGCAAAGGGTAGGTGTTTTTAGCAGGGGAGATTTGGTGTTTATTCATACATGATTTTAGTTGCCACAGCTACTGGGATGCTAAGGATCAGAGAAGACTCCCACAACTCAGCTCTGCTTTTCCTAGCACTGCTCCTGTGTTGCTGGCAGTTGGATTTGGGAGCTGCAAAGCTGCTATTTCTCCCACATAAGAAAACAGCTTTCCTGAGAAAGTGACATTGTACTTAGTTACATGTAACACAAGAATTTTTCTGTAGTTTAAGGTGTAAAAATGGGGGATTTGGGCCTATAAATATTTTATACAATTTAAATAATTTATTTTCCTGAATAAATGCTCTGATTTGTTTGTTTGTTTTTTGTTGTTTTGTTTTGTTTTTCTGAAAAATCTGCAAGTATTTCTAGTCAGAATCTCAGAGTCAGAATATTGTAATTGAGGTGGGCTATTGTAGTGCTGCCCAGAGATTCCCTGTAGGTCAGGCTCTGTATCCAGCCCATGCCTCATGCAGTGTGCTGTGAATAATCTCTCTCACTTCTGTCTAGCAAAAGTCTCATGGGTGTCCATCCCAACAGTGCAGAGTGATGGTCACTCTTGAGATGCCCACAGAGAAATGGAAGAGGATTTCTCTAAGGCTCTACATCATCGCACCTTTGTTTAAAAAATCAGCCTGTTGTGAAAAATGCCAAACTACAAACTAACCTGGTTTTCTGCACAAGAGCGCATGCGCTCTTCCTGGAGTGCGCTGGACTCAAATACAGAAGTAAAAAAAAAAATGCATGTAGTTTGTTTTTCTTTTTCAGGATGGCTGCTTTTAATTCAGTTGTATGTTGTTCTGTTGACACAAAAGACTCATTTGACACAGAAAAAGTCCTTTCCATCCCATTACTCTGTTTACCACCTCCCTGCTACAAATACATCCTGTGATCAGGCAGTGTCATCATCCTCTTCATTTCTATTTGCTGAACTGAATTAATAGCAGCTAAAGTATATTTTTTTCTTTAAGAAACCATTAACACTTTCCCTGCCATCACCTAATTGAACATTTACCTAATAGTCAAACACACAAGTTGCAGGTAGATTCCTCTGTTTTTTTTACCTGATCCCCAGCTGTTTCATGGATACCAGCTGCTAAAACAATGAGCATTCATCATGAAGATGTCTGTAATTCAGTCATACATTACCAGTACCATACCAACACATTAGCTTCGAAAAGTGCCAGTAATTTAGAAAGAATACTAAAATTAAATCTCATTTGAGCTTAAATAAATAATGTTGGCTATTGCAGCAATTGTTCATTTCTGTGTTAAATGATGCAGCACCTTCATTTGGACTGCTCTAGATTTTGTGTTTTGCCTTACCAGAAGAGAGCACATGTCCAAGATAACCTTCAGGTTCTGAAGGTTACCGTAGGGGCTGTGCCAGGCTAAGGGCTGCCATTGCCTTCCCGTGCACTTTGGCCAGGCCAGTCCTCGAGGTCTGTAGGACCTTGCAACAGCACTCAATTTTGGTAGGAGAAATGATCAGAGAATACAAAGAAGAGCTTTCCCCATGTTCATGACTGTTGCCTGGTAAGCAGTAAATGTACATTGCCATCCTGTGCATTTTTTAAAAATTAAAACCTTGTTGATTATAAAAAGCAAAACAACAACAAAAGAAAAACAGTGAACTTCTGTTTACATAAAAAAGACAACTGCTATTAATAACAAAATGTAACAATAGGCAGTTTATGCTTTTCGTTGCCCTATCTTGTACTTATTTAGGAAAAATTTCTGCTGCCTGAGTGCTAATAATCTCTCATCTGAGGAAGATTCATAGTAACTTCTGTAGCTTTCAGAACAAAATATCTGTCCTATCCAGAAGATTACCTGAGTCAGGTAGCTAAAAGTCAGTCAAGTACTTCAGACTGATTCTTTTCTTTCCTCACACTCATCCACTTTATCCATGAAGCCTACTATAAATTTGAGCAGTGAGCATCTGATTTTAAAATTAATTTACTTCTCAGACTTGTTTTGTGAAAAAAACAAACCAACAAACCTCTCAAAAAGTGTTTAGCCATTGCAAACAGACATCGGAAATGCTGGCCAGAGCAATCGTGTATCATTAATGTGGGATACTTCCACTTCCAGCTTTTCCTGTAAGCATATTTAGTCTGCTAAATGTGAGAGTTTTAAAATTCTGCACCCAGATCTAACTTAAAAATAGTCTCACATTAGTTAATTTGCTAAGAGGAGAAGAGTTCCTGCAAATTCTGTATCACGAAAGAGCACTATTTTATTTATAGTCAGCATTTCCAGAAATAAGACATTCAACTACATCTTCACAGGCAGGTAAGAAAAGCCTATTCCTGTTTACAAGATTGTGGTAATGAACCATGAAGGATAGGGCTTTGAAGCCATCTGTCAAGTAGCTGCCTTCTTTTGGTAATTGAAAGTGATTTAATACATCTTAGAAAAGAAAGGTCGAATTGTGCTGTAATTCTTACCTTGTAGAGAGCAGGGAGGCAGCAGTTTCCTGAAGACAATAAGGAAAGATAGATGCGCTCTGTGCATGTCCAAGAAGTGCAAATGGAGCCCCTGCACTGTGGTACTAATTGAATGCATTAACAAATACAAATTGGTGCTACCAAAGAACTTAAAGGTTAATTCTTTACAGTATTTGCTGCTGTCTTCCACGAACAATGTTCATTCTCTAGTACTTGCAAGACTTTAATGTACATTGTTTGTAAAAGTGTATTTCACCCAGATTAAGTTCACTTTGTGAAACAGTTTTCGTTTCCCCCTGTTCCAGCAGTAATCCCTCTGATGATAACGATATTCATTGATATCCAAACTTGAATACATCAAGCATGAAGTTAGTATCATTTTCCACTACTGTATAATGTATTTTCATTTTCAGTGTGTAGACTAGAGCTTCTCCCACTCCTTGCAGACCTCTAGAGCTTATAATTGTGACAGGGGGAAATATATCCCTGCCTGGGAGATGCAGTTCTATCAGCCATCCCTGGAAAGAAAGGATGATTTAGCTGACAGTAAAGATGTCAGACAAGTCCAATGAAATGTAGGGTTGTTAGCAAGTGAGCTGGGTATCATACCTACCTATCGAGGCATTAGTAACCCCAAGTTACCTCCATGTGTCAGGTTATACAATGGATGGAAAATAAACATCACCAAATAGTTCTATCTCAGTCTAAATAATCATCCTAGAAAATGAAAATAATCCCCATTTTTGGAAGATTTCCTTCTTCCCTAGCCAGTGTAACAAGGAGTAAGAAGACTGGTAAAATGAGCCCAGTACAGGATAATGTTACAGGGAGTGTTAATTTTATTTTGTTTTTCCAGACTGACTGTGCAACTCTTTATCCACAGCATAGTCTGTCCTGTACCTGCCTCTCCTGTACCAATTTAGGTGACCCTGCCAGTGTACTACACTAAGCGCTGCAATTTTGGAGAGGGAAACCTAGGCATCCTTGTTTCCATGCTAGCAAATGCTGTTAGCAATCTTTACAAGACAGAAAGGAAACTAATTGCTATTTCTGTTTTATTCCTGAAAGTCTTTGTGGTGTAAAGCTTTTTCCCCAGTGACAAAAGTATTTACAAGGAAAAATCTTCAATGCTTTCTCTTTTTTGGGGAGCAGAACTTGGCTGATGTAGGGATCATCATTGCTAAAGTTCCAGAGCTTCTTGAAGACAGACTTGAGCATATACACTTAAAAAAAGGGAGCAGAAATGTGTAACAAGGACAGCTTCAATTGCTGATTCTAACTTAATAATTTCTTTTCTGAAAAATGACAACACACACAAAATTCACCTGTAGGCACCTGCCAGAAGAAAGGCTCATGTCGCGGGATTAAATACAGTAGCCCATTGCTCATGTTGCAGCTGTTAACCAAAGTTAAGAGGACTGAGCCGAAGCAGTGCTGGTGGTAATGCCCTCTAGACTTCAATCTAAACAGTGATGTATTGATGTAGTATCAGAAGACGGGAAGGGAAGCTCGCCCCTTTCAGTCCTCCCATCCTGTATTGCTCTATTCTTTGAAAATCCTTCAAGGACCAAACCAGAGAATTATAGGTAAAAAGGATCATCTCTAACATGACTTCATCTATCTGTTAGTTCTAATTTCCAGCACAGATATCTTAGCCCACTGAATTTCTAACATTCTTTCCTCTTTTGTTTACAAATTACTCTCTGTGTGGCATTTTATGTTTGGACTAAACCAGTGTTGTCCTTTTCCTGTTACGAGGTAGGGATTCTGACATATTTGTGGATTTTGTCCACTTTCCAGCCTTTGAGCTCATAATCAGGATAAACGTGCTAGAATCTATTTAGCCCTCGTCCTTAGAGTAGATGGTACTTTTCTACCCGAGAAGATTAGGGTGAAAAATAAACGTCCACGAAAGGCTCTGAGTCTTCTAGGCACTACAAAAGATCAGTGCCATCAAAGCAGATGATTTCCTATGTTAGTTCACTAATGTTGTAATTAAATTAAACTTGAATGGTTTGTCAAGTTTTTACTTTCTGACTACATTTATAAAATGGCTGTCCCAATACACTAAAAAAACAAAGGACAATTTAAACCAGCCAAACCATCTTTGATTCTTCCATCTTTATGCAGAAAACAGCTGAACAGTTTAAAACTAACTTTAAAAACTAACTTTCTGTCTAAGACAACTTCCATGCCAAGCTTCAGCCAAAAATACTTTTTGCAACCAAATTATCAAGCCCTCTGAAAGAGCATCTATAATGGAGATGCTGATGCAGCCTTTCTTACAGGGATATGAATAGCTATAATGAAGGCTTCAGCTGATGTTCTGGCAAGCCTACCACTAAAAATTATCCTGAATTTATCTGGCATTCAGAAAATGCTTCAAGTGGCCAAAATGTTTACACCATCATTATCGTTTTGACAATACCTCTTTTATCCCAAAGGAAGTCAGTGATGAACAAATTGAAGCAGTGTGCGAGACTTGTGCGTATTTAGCATCTGTTACGCATTCTCTCGGCAGCATTGTTTGATATGAGAAAACCAGGGCCAAGGGCTCAACCACCAACTTAGGAGCAGTTGTGTTCAGTCAGACATTATTGCCTATTGTGTCATTTTCAAGTATAGGAGTGAGCTGCATTATGTTTTTCCTGATGATTTGATTTTGGTTTATAATCGGGAAATTGCTAGGGCTGAGCAAGACTGTTCAATTCAGAGTGGTCGTATTATGGAGTTCCATGTTTTTCCCTTGGCTATTTCATGCAACCCCTTTGCACATTTTTCAAATACCGTTCGCTCTTTTGTTTTATAGAACAGCCATACAAAGCTTTGTTAATCACGGGCTAATTACAGATGTGGCATTTTTCTGTGAGTACGTTAACTTTAGACTCCCAGAGCAGATGCAAATAGTATCTGATGATAGCAATTAATGGTCAGCTTTCGACGCGTTGTAGCATACGATGCGTACGTGCAATTGTATCATGGCTTTTATCCACTCTCCTTATTCTACTGGTATATTTTCAGTTGATAAAAGAGTGCCAGTTTCTCTACTTCTGATGGTTTGGCTACTTGTGAGATTGCACCGATTAATTAAGTTTGGGTGCTAAATTGATTTTATTAAACTATTGTTCAGGGAGCCATCAAGTGAATTAAACCTGTCCTGTATTGACTTCCCTTAAGCTGAGGAGGACTTGACTTAGACTAAATCAATATAAATCAAATTTAAAATTATTTAAATGGATGTTTGCAGACAGGAGTGTTTGCACCGGTATAATGAAATACATTTTAAACCACCGTTTAGACAAGTTCAATATGATGTAATTCAGGCTTCTGGCTGCATTTTGTAAGGATTTCAATGCTGAAAGAATTGGCAGTAGAACCAGAATGTCCTCACAAAAAACCTTCTACCTGAATTTTCTTCAAAGGTTACCTATTTTTTTAACAGCCATTGTCTTTCATAGAAGTTTCATGCAGCAAATGCTAGAATTTCTATTGGAAAGTTTCTGCACCATTTTAGAAATAGCAAAAGAAAAAAGTGATAGAGCATCATTTTGAAATAATTTTGAAATGAAATAAATGTTTTTGTTAAGTGTCAGCTGCAAATGCTGGTTTGTGTCACTTTTTCTGTCACTCATCACTGAAAAATTTGTGAATTCTTCATCTTTTTTATTTTCAAAAATCTTGAAAAGGAAATCGAGAACGAAACAAAAAATTATCACTTGAGTTGGAAGACTTTAATTTTAATTTGATTTGAGGAGCTTTGCTACCAACTAAATACGCTGATTTTTAACAAAGGCTCTGTCTCAGTGCAGCTGGGGCACTAGCTCAGGAGGAGGGAGTCTTTTGTTTATTTTCTGCTTGTCGTCAGCTTCAGAGCAGAAGAGTTTTGAGGTTTTTTGTACCAAATCGTTCAGAACGAGAGGGAATTATGGTTGAAGTTTGTCTTGCGCAGTCCCTGGATTGAAGGAGAAATCTTGGTACAACTTCCCACCTTTATAAATTAAAAAGCTTAATGTTTTAATCAGGAGAAAAACTGTATTCATGAAAGCTTGTAAAAGTTAGACTCTAGAAATGTGGAGCAAAAGTCTATTTGGAAATGTGAGAAGTTGCTGTGGAATGGAGTTCCTCTTTGCTTCTGTATTCTGGTCTGCAAGTCCTATTCAGCTCTGAAGTTTTCTTCAGTTGTTCAGATTGCACTTATTCAACACCAATTGCTTCCTCTACCAAGTTACTACTGCCATTTTCATTCTTATCACCATCTTACCTCCTTCCCTTCCCAAGCAGTTGGATGTCTTTGCCCTGAAGTTTATGACTACACATGAGAGAAATGGAAATTACTGGCTGCATTGTATAACCCTAATCTTTTCTTCAGGAGCATGCATTGCTTAGAGAAGGAATCTCTTGTACTGAACAACAATAAAGACCAAAAATTGGCTCTTAATGATGGTACTTGGCACAGTTACAGCTCATTGCAAGCTTAACTGATAGTAGGTCCTTTCTCAGTGTGAGATTTAATTTTCTTTTAGGTAGCTGGCTGTGCTTGGTGTCAGTACATATAAACTGTCTTGTCAGCAGCTGGTTGCGTGCTGAGATGGGAAAGTCCCCCATGGGAAGGAAGAAGAAAACCACTTCATAGCATCCTATCAATTGTAGGGCTCTGTGCCGTGCTGTCATCGTGTCAAGGTTGAGCTCATATGTTATGGATATTGAGCTACAGGAGATCTTATAATTTGAAGCAAAGAAGCTGAGGGACACTGGGAGAGTGGGAGAGGCAATGCTAATAATAATAAGCCACCAAAATTACATGGTCAAAATTAATTAGTCAAAACACCTATGACACAACCTAGCCCATAAAATATCTGAAAGCAAGGCAGCATCTGTCTGCTTTCTGTATATATACATACGTATGTGTGTGTGTGTATTTTGAGTGATTAACTGTCGTACTGGGATTTCCATGACATTTAATGGAGAACAGAAAAATTATATGAGATAGCTATAGGTCAAAGCAGAAGCCATTTGAAGAAGCTTTTTCATTTCAAAAGATACATAACGACATATTTAATGTGTGACAGTGTAAGCCTGTTGTTACAAGCTTGGTGTAAAACAAAACAAAAGTAATGAAGTAACCGCAAGAAAACTAAAGGGTTGCATTGAGGATATTAGCCAGGGCAAATGCTCCATTTGTAATCCTTGGGTACCCAGCATCTCTCAGGATCAGGTACTTTGAAACTACTTGAACAAGTCCAAAATCGTGTACGCATCTTTTTCAAGGGGTCGTTGGTGGAAGCTTTTCAAACTTGCCATATGGAATAAAAGGTCAATATGAGGCCCATAACTACAACTCATAAAAGCTATATGTTCTCAATTCACAAGAGCTTTATTAACTAGCCTTATGTGCTCTTAAAATTCTGCCTTTTGGAAACAGCCTAGAACCCAAAAGGATTCCAGATATTTCAGAAAATGCAATAGTTTGTTCAACAATATGTGCGCTTTACGTTAACAAATAGCAGACAAAGCTTTGTAATGTAGTGGGAGGACCTACAGGTTTTGGGTTGGTTTTTTTTTTGGAAAGGAGGCTGTCTGAATATCTTGCCCTGGTGAACCAGGGCAGGTGGGAAGCTCTGGAGAGTAAGAGAAGTTGCTCAGGGCAGCTGAGCATGATCAGATGTGAAAATGTCCAGAAATACGGGAAAGACCAGGCAAGGAAAGAGCCTGTTGGCAGAGTTGCAGACTGGGAGGTTTCTGAAAGAATTGTGTACAAACTGAGGAGCAAACGCAGGATCAGGCTTCAGAAATGATGGTAAGAGCAAGACTTTCCTGGAAACTCGGGCAGAACTGTCTTGACGGTGTTCAAGCTGAGAAGCCATTAAAGGTCCTCGGCTAGAAGAGCGCCCAGATCTGCCATTTTATTAGAAGACTTCTCTTCTAAAATGAGATTTCTGTCTCCCAGTAAAAGATGTTGGTGCCTTTGAGTGTTTGCGTTTTGCCTTAAAACTCCAAGAGTAATCATGTGGCAGGGTCAGCCTGGGGATGAACGCCTGGTGAACACTGAAACCATATACCCCATACATTTCAAGGTGTTGAACTTCCTGCAGCACTGCAGAACTAACTTGAGACTATTAATATGAAATGCTACAAGTCCAGAGGTGTTTACCCTCCGGGAAAAAAAGAGAGTTTTAATGCTTTGGTTCTGGTATGTCTATTTTGGTTCAATCTTCTTTGAACTAAGAGTTTTGCATTTGAGAAGAATCTTTTACAAGAATCCATTTCACATTGCTTTGTGTAACTGCCGTATGAAGCCAGCGGTACTTTTTGCAAATTGATTCTCTTTAAAAAGTTTTAGAAATTATTGGAATCGAATTGATTTTTCAGAAAGCTTAGCAAAAATACTTTACAAGGGTGAAATATTCCCCTAATATACCTCCTATCATTTAATTCACAGAGTGGAATTACCCAGGTGTAATTTAGGGCAAAATTGAGCCCTCAGAGAGCAGGTGGACTTAGACCTAACTTTAGAAATGATAGATGCATTCAGCCAGCCATAGCTGTAGTTCATTATATCATCTGAAATGTGTTTTAGTCACATAAAGTATTTAATTTAAATTATGCTAGTACTTATGACAGACAGAAGCAGGGTGGATGGCCTCAAATATTAACAGTTCCATTATTCTTTAAGCTGCCAGTCATTAGCTAACTTCTCCCTTGTTAATAATAATACTTGCATGATTCTGTCCTGAATAATGGATTGGAGATTTTCACCACCAGCAAGCAGGCCAGCGGGCAATTGTAATTTATAAAGCAGGTTAGTAAAACTATATTTAGGGAGCAATAAAAACAGGCTTGAGATTCTTTACTAGGCAAAGGATCTTGGCAAACAGTAGCAGAAACTTGATAATCACTATAGAACTGAAGCTTTGAGTTTGTAGACTTTGTAAAAATAATGTTTAACGTCTGATTTATCTGAAGTGTTGTGCAAAGACAAAAAAAAATAAAAATCTAATACTAGTTTGGTTTGGTGTTTGTTTTTTTTTTACCAGTGTCCGTTCTCCAAAAGGAATATTGCCAACATGCCATTGGAGAGAAGGTCTCAGGAGCCTTGCGGGAGAGCTTCCCAACAGGCAAGTTCAGCGATGCACAGCGTGATTGTTATGCAAGTGAAAGTTTGTATTTATTTACACATATGTGCATGGCATAGTTGCAGAGGCAGCCTCTTCTTCCAGGAATTCCACACCAAAGTTATTGCCTGCCTCGAAAGGGAAAACTGTCTGAAAAATGGACTGTAATTAGAGAGCTAAGTACAGAACCAGTTCCACCAAATCCCTTACAAGTGCTCTTTAACCTGAACCTAGTAAACAAAATCTTATGTGTTCATCCTCAAAGTGTGGAATCCTGCTAGGATAAGAGTGCTGCAGACTGCTTGTTGGAAGAACAAGGTTTCTGGGAAATATACTGCTTTTGGCTGGAGTAAGGCAGACTGGAAAATAAGAGGAGATTAAAGCTTTAGTGCACCGAAGCGGAAGAAGACCTGGTTGTGCTGTTTAATATTTTATGTTAGATATGGCTGAGATGTCAACTTGCTTTTGTTTACTTGCATAATCGTTCATACAAATACTAATGTGTCAGCCGCTCTTTGAGGGACTCTAGCTGTGTTTTGCTGAATTTTGTGCCTTGGTGAAGTAAAATGTGTAACCCGAGGCAAGAAAGTTGTTTGTTTGTTTTGATTTTATTTCTCCTTGTGAATTATGCATAAATTCCATCTTACGGGATCTGTTGTAGGAGGTGGTAAATCTCCTTTCAAAACTTTGTAATGGTAACAAATACTGCCTCAAACTACTAGAGCAGAGTCCAGAGAAAGATCTGTTTTATACCAAAAGACTACTCGAGCAAAAAAAGATCATCATCAATGCTCTGTGAGACCCATAAAATGAAAAAGAATCATTGTGATATCAGGACAACTTAAATTACTCAGGCTACTTGGCGTTCTTACCAAAATAAGTGAAGATTGATCTTTGGACGCAAGCTGTTAGCTGTGTAAAACTGCCACTGCTAAATATATGCTAATTGGCATATGAATGAGATTTTGTTAATCTTCTGCTTAAATAAGTAGGTAGAGAAAAGCTGGGAACAAGTCCTCATTTCTCCCTTAGAAAAGAAGACTTGCTATCATAATAGTTTATATCAGCTAATAAAATGCAAATACATGTTTTTAGATACAGCAAACAATTAACAAGCATTATTTGGGAACAATATACCAAAATACACATTCATGCTTTACTCTAGCATTTATGAGGATTAAAATTGCCGGAAAAATCACCCAAATTGTACAAGTACAGGTGTTTGAGAGCAATTTTGGGTTCCTCTGGTTTCTTCCGCCATAAAGGAAAATTTTCCAGGAAATCCTGCACTCTGTTGGATGGGGTGCTCTGATGTCCTAATGAACCATCAACTAATGGTATTCGATCTGTTGTCCAATAAGGGCCTTCATCTCCTTTTTGTCGTAATTCAGTAACACAGTTATAAAGTGCCACAACTGGAAGAACAAATCATTTAAGGGTATTATATTCTTCCTTCAGATTTGCCACGGTGCAAAACTGGGGCTACTCAGTTCTCAGCCACTTAAGTCAGCTTTTTACAAGGCCATGCTGGCTCTTGCTTCACCCAGTTTTAGAAGGGCAAACTCCTTGAGGCCTGGAGATGAGGCAGCAGTACTGAACTTGTCTTTAGGGGAAGAAAAAGATGCAGGCACTGAGGTGCAGCTGCACAACATCTGGGAACCAGACAGAGCGTGGATGCAAAGATATGAATGATGGGAGCTGCCATTTTAGGCAATTTCTTCGTCTTTTGCTTCCTCTTTTGTTGCTCTCACCCCCTCCCTTTTCTTTCTGGTTTGTTGCCCCTTCTGGAATAAGTGCTTTCCTTTCTGCTGTGGCCTTGGCAGGTACCGTACCTTAGCATTTCCCCATCCCTGAGACTTCCCATTCATTGCCTTGTGGTCAGGAAAATTAGCTGGTCAGCCTCACCAGCAACTTGGTGGCACATCTGAGAATTAACCCCCTGTCTTCTGACTTGCAGTCTTGTTTCTTACCCTGGCAACACTCAGGTTAACAGTCTGGTTTCCATTCTGTTAAATTCTAGCTATTCCAAAACAAGAAAAACCTTTTGAGACATTGACCAGAACATTTAATAGTACAGGATGTTACAATTATGTTTCATTTAACACCTATTGGTAGTATCTTGCTGCGCTATCTAGATCTTTAAGCTTCTGCCTTACTCATAAAATGCAAAAATTAACATTGTCTTAAACACTGCATAGGAACTTACGCAGGATTAGAACCACATATAAGGGTGTTTATTAATGGTACTTCAAAGTGAGGACAGATCTTTACATCTTCAGGGTTCTTAGTCCCATAAGCAGGTTGCATTTAATATCTTTAAAATGGGAAGTGATTTAGCCCCTCAAAATAATGCCGCATACGAAACAAGCAGAACTTCAAAGCACACATGTGTGCGTACACACATTTTTCCCTGTGTGAACATCAGCTGTAATGAGCTGAGCCTTTGATTTGCCCCGGGACGGGCAGCCTGAATTCCTCTGGCTCTGAGCCACCTTCCTCCCTTTCCCTATGCAGCATTATTTTGCACTGGTTAGTGGTGGCCAACGAACTCTTTTTATCCTTGGGACTTCTTCTGGTCTCTTCTGGCAAAGGTGAAACCAATTTTGTAACATTCTGCCTGTAAGAATGGGAGAAAAGGCCTTATGGGGAGAGCTTCAGCAGTTTGTTGGTTTTAAACCCATTTCTTTTTGTAAGTTGGCATGTCTTCTACCGTGAGGTTTGATATCCTTGTTTTTTAATAGCTTCTTTTTCATAATGGAAAGAAATTGCAACACCCTGAAAAAAGCTTGTTAGCAATAGAATTACAGAATCACAGAATGTTTTGGGTTGGAAGGGACCTTAAAGATCATCTAGTTCCCACTCCCCTTCCAGGGGGGTTCTAGGGAAAAATATGCACATATATATCGATATATAATCTATTTGGGAGGTGTATGTATATGAAATTCCATATATTATAAATGCATATATGTGCTTGCAGCATATGTAATTGTGCTCGTGGACTAAGGGGGAATAGGTGTTACAAAAAGGATAAGTCAGGGAAAGGAAATTCTAGAATATTTCATTAAGAATCAGTCACTTGAGAATTGTAATTTGGTATTACAAGGACATTTTTTTTTTACTTCACAGTAAAAGCAACTTAGCTACCGTAATGAAGAAATCAGTAGTACCTGAACATAATGCTCTGTCTCTTATTAATTCTATGCTCAGTAAAAGAGAATAAAAAATGGTTTAGACTGCATATATATGTGTGTGTATTTACATCCAATATTATGTTTTTATAATAGGAAGCATCAAAACCACTCATCCCCTCATGACAAATGCACTTCTGAAAGTAACTTCTTTTCCCTCTATTAAATAGACAAAATGGAGGAATGGCTCATTAAATGCAAAGCACACATCATTAAGTAATCAGGGTAGCCTTTCCTGCCAGCTCCACGCAAGCATTGGTAGTATTCAGACCTCCTCACCTTGGCCTTTGCTGCTGCCAAGAGGAAAACCGTTTCCAAGCATGACGTTGAGCCTATGACAGTAAAATCTGTTTGCTTTATTTGTAGTCTATATCAAAAGAATAACACGTAACTTTCCTTTTCAGTCAGCTAGACTCAGAATTACATTCTCTGGTTACACCACCCCGTGCCATTACCTGTACAGTAGAGACATTGGGGCCCTAGGGAATAAACTTGATTCAATAATACATACTGCTTGTCAAAGGTTCCCTGCAGGGCAGGTGAAGTGCTAAGATTTTAATCACAACAGGGGGGGTCACAGAGATGTTGAACTCTTCTTTGTATTTCCAGTGCATGAAAAACAGAGCTGCACCTTGCCTATGTGACAGGACATCCATGTAGTCCTTTGTAGCATACTACTTTGTTTGTTTGTTTAGACTCAATCTTATGAAAATGTGCATATCTTTCATAAATTACCAGAATTCCATCTTTTTCTCCTTTGTAGGGAATGCAAGAACTATCTCGCATGCCTCTTAGCAGCTTGCATTAGAAACAGAATAAATTCTGGTATTTGTTTCTTAATCCATCTGTTAAAATGTAGTCATTAACAGAGGAAAAGGAATTTTAGGTCTGTCTTACTGTAACTTACAAAATTCTGTGTTATAAATCACATCTCGTAAGCTGGAATTATGTTTGTTCTTGTTGGAAATGATGTCAGTATTGAGACAGCCAAGTACAGTACAATCCTCGGTTAGTTGCATTGGCTTGAGCTTCATCAGGGACCAACTGATGTTCTGTTCTTAGACAAGTTTTGCCTTGTGTTCACAAAACATGAACACTAAATATGGATCTCCAAGAGGTGATAATCCGATTTAGTTTCACTGAGGATTTAAGTGTTTTTCAGGTGCACCTTTTAGATTCGAGCCTTTTCTAAGTAGTTTCAAGAAGTTCCAGTTTTCACTAAAATTCCATTTCATAAATAATTCTTTGGAACACCCTGCCCAAATTTCCCACTCAAAATGAGTTGGTAAAACTGTCAGTAGAAGAGAGCTGTGTAAATTTTATTTTAGTTCTCAAGGTATGGAGAATTTGATGTTAGAGCATAAATCAAAATGACTTGGCAAAAGCCATACGGACATTAGCAAGCAGCTGTCAGAAGACAAACCATAGTGTTCTGTATGGATCTGGGCACGGAAGCCTCCAAAGGAGTAGGAATAATTTGGGGAACTGTGTGCACGGCACCTACATGAAGAGCATTGTTAGATGAAGCTTCATTATTCAGCCCCTTCTCCCCCTGCCCCGTATGTATCTGTTTGTCTAGCACGAGTCAGAAATGTCTTCCTAGAACGAGCATAGAAATTTGAAGGAGCAAGGCGGGGAAAGAGCTAACGTCTAAGCTCTTTTGGACTGGGGGAATATTGTCTTAAAGTGGAGGGCTTTCTTTTTGTGCAATGCAGTTGGTTCTGGCAGGGTCCATGGCAGCGAATAGCAACCCAGCTCAGTGCTGTGCTGCTTCTGCCGAAGGGGAGCAGTACTGTCTTGTACCGGCTTAGCTCTTCAGGGGGGAGCTGTAGCTATATGCTGTCACCTAACTGGGCGCCCAGTGCTGGATGTAGGAGGGCCGGCACCCAGCTGATCTGGAAGAAGATGTCCAACACTAAATGGGAAGCATTGGTAGGGTGGTGTGACGGTCTTCTCTGAGGAGGGCAAGTCAATCCTATCTCATGGGATCCTCCCTGAGGACAGCCCTCATCAATGGATATTCTAGTCTGCCTGTTGGTGTGAACATGGTAAGATGAGCTGTAAATAAGCACTAGAAGTGGTGTTGTTGTGCCTTCTGGAAGCATCCTTATGGGTTAGAGGTATGGGTCTCTGTCCTGTCCATTCAGTGGGTGATGAGGACCTTTTCCAAGCTGTTTTCCCATATTTGTGACCAGTTCAGAGTCTTTGGTACAAGTGGTGTGTGAGGGCCTGGAGTCTCTCAGCTGTGGGAAGAATATGCAGATCGTGCTGACTGCCTCGTGGGATGATGTTGACGTGCTCAGATGCAGCAAACTGTTCAGTGGTCTGTGACCCCCTTGGACAGTCTTACAAAGGCCTGCTGCTCCTGGCCTTCTGACAGTGCAGGAGGTTAAGGAATTTGGCCTGAGGGTACCGTCAGTGGCATTAGTGCAGGATCTTACAGACCGTGCCAGAGACAATGAGGGACTTGTTGGGAAAGTAGATGCTATTCACTGAGAGCAAGAGTACAAAAAAGTGGCTCATAGCAAATTCTCCTGCATAATGAAAGAACACATTTGAAAAAGTCAACAGAAATCGAACGGAGATGAAACCAGGAAACAGTACAAACAGTACAAGTCAAAAGGCATTTGCCGAGGGGAATAGTAACTGGATATGAAGCCATCAAAAAGAATGTCACCCCTGGGAGCACAGCATACTTCCCATCTTGAACTAGATCGCTCCCACTTAAGAAACTGAGACTTGAAACAAACTTCACAAACAAAAATTGAAACATAATGAAACCAAGAAGTCAGAAATATTCAAGAAGTAAAAGGGTAAGTCTTTTTCCCTAGGAAAAGTAGCTAATGAAACCAAATAGTGTGAAAAAAATCTTGCAGAACATAGTGCAAAAAAGATGATTGGAGAGAAAACCCCCTCCTTTTTTAGTGATGTAAGGATGTAAATAAAAGTGTCTAAAAAAAACCACTTCTTTGATTCCTATTAAAATATTCCTGCAGCAAGCTTTAGAATCAAGGAAATAATAGAAGCAACAAACTGTTCTGAAGTTGTGTCCACAGAGGGAGAGGTCTTTCAACTGTCATGCCACGGCCTGCTCTTCAAAGCAGCTTCAAGTTAGCAAGACAATGCTGACAAGTTTTTTTTTCATTCTGTTTTCAATGTGAAGTAGAGTTTGAGGGTTTTAGACTCGGTTCCCTTCAAAGGAATACATCCCACCCTAAATGGAAGTGTGGAGTTACATCTAAGGTGCTTATGTATCTATTTTATTGTCTATCTGCCTATGCTTCACTCTTGCACCGGGAGAACAGCTCATGTCTGAAGACATGTTCTCCGAGCAATTAATTAGCTCCCATATTTTTGTGATTACACTGTCCCACTTGGTGTAATTGAAGTACATCTATTTGGCAATACGCTGCTCTCTATACCTTTCCCTCCCACCTTTGAGTTCTGTGGCAAATTGGTCCAGCTTGTTTGAAACCCAGGGGAAGAAATGTACATGGCTATTAAGTTCCATGATGTATGAGGGTGGCTCCGTGCTGCTCTGCCTTACTGGGTATCTAGGCTGCACAGACCTTTTGCTGATAAATGAGCTGCATTTCTAAGAATGAGGGCAGACAGGAGATGCTAAATAAGTACTAATAGGCTACAGAAAGTATTGTACTCAGCAAGGAGATTTTTTTTTTCCCTGTAATTCCAGACAGCAAACTGTATTAGTCATGCTAATGTAACACAGTATTTGTGACTGCCTTGACATTGTCCGTTTAAATATTCAGGAAGCTGCTTCTTCCACATATTCATGTGCAAGTACATCGTGCTGGATTAGCTCTAGTCAATTAAGCAGTGTGTTGTCAACTGCGGTTAAAACAAATAGCATGGGCTACTTCATCACCAGCTGACCTGCACTCATTATACAAAAATTGGCATTTATAAACAGCTCTTCCGTGAGATTGTCTGTGGCTTGCTAGACTGAGGTAGGAGGTTACACCCTGGCAGCTGTTGTATTCTTGATCTGCTGAGACACCTTCAGCATTCTGTGCTTGTTCAGCTTCAACCAACTAACCAACCTGCATCTGGATACTAGAAACTGCCATCTTACTTTGCAGAGCTGACGTCACTTGTTTATTTGGCAAATGTGAGATCGATAAACTCGCAGGGAATTCGGAGCTCACACAACGTCGCGCTTCCTAGGGAGGATTAGCTGAAATGAAATGTCTGACAGCTCCCTGTCAGCTTCTCCCATTACAAACTGAAACATTATTTCTTTTCCTTCACAGTCTCTGAAGGAAATGGAGAGATGTTGAACTGCCAGTCACTTAAATCTTGGCCATTCATTAAGCAAGAAATGTTACATCGTCAGTAATTTCACCTGCCTGGCATAGCCCACGCTGCTGGCAGTTACTTAGGAACATGTCAGCCATTACTGCCATAAACTGTTTAGCTTGGAGATCAAGTCTAATCATTAGACCTACCATCTTTACCCCCAAACCTTCCTATTTATAGCATTTCTTAAGCTACTAACTGCTAAAAGTTCACAATGTAGATTGATATGAAAAGACCAGAAGCTTCCAGAAATGTTCTGTTGCTCTTTGCCATTTGAATGTTCTTCATGAAAGTTTTCCTTGTCAACTGGAATGCATAATTAGGGATTTATTGTACAGCTTTTGACTGCTGCAGTGCTTACATGTTCAGAACAGATGTTCTAGAGAATGCAGGGGCACCTGAGGCTTTCCTAGGAGCCATGAGATGATAAAAACAATTTTGCTAATCTTAGCATGGACTCTCCTGTCAAAATTAAAAACTCTGGTGAAAAATGAAAATCAATAAATATTGTGGATGCAAATACGAGTTTTAATTATAATTTGTTATTTCACATGGATGGCTGTATGATTGTAAGATATATTTCTAGGCCATATCTGTCTCTTTTCCACTCATAAAAGCCTTTTCCCATGTTACACAGTCAGTGGACATGCCTTAGCAACACATTGTGTTTTCCTACTGGTTGTTGGCTTGGAATACTGTGTGCTTTGGCAGAAATAACAGCCTTCCAGTATTTGAAATGAAACCATGAGCATGAAGCCATACGTAACTTCCTCCCGCAATGGGAATGACCCTTCCTTCCTCCAGATGTGCTTTTACAAGTACAGAGTGGAATTCTTCGCTTTCACGCTCACAGATTCCAGTTTAATCTC
Organism: Chloroceryle amazona; assembly: GCA_027560015.1. Lineage (NCBI taxonomy): Eukaryota > Metazoa > Chordata > Aves > Coraciiformes > Cerylidae > Chloroceryle > Chloroceryle amazona. The sequence continues at coordinate 184,478 of JANHFX010020209.1, forward strand.
AGTCCTTGCTAGTTGATGTAACTGGAAGGAGACATCATAGTAAGATGATATACTTCTCTTTTTAAAGGGAAGATAAACTAATATCTCTTACCGTGCTGTGGCAGACAAAAAGCCCTACTTTTCTTTTAGGCAGGGGGATTTGTTTTATGCATTTTGAAGTGGAAGTTGATAAAGTTCCTTTGTTTATCATGTTGTGCTGAAGTTTCCCTACCAGTTGTTCTCCATCTCTGCAGTAGCTTTTCAGTATCTTTGTCCCCAGGATATTTAAAGTCCAGGAAATGTTAGAAAAGAACCAGATGCTTGTTCACCATGTTGTACTTTGGCTTATACATGAGTCTGCAGTATTTTGCTATCATAGAATCATCAATCATTTTGGGTTGGAAGGGACTTTTAAAGGTCATCTAGTCCAATCCCCCTGCAGCAAGCAGGAACATCTTCAACTGGATCAGGTTTCTCAGAGCCCTGTCTGACCTGATCTTGAATGTTTCCAGGGATGGGGCATCTACCACCTGTCTTACAAAGATATATACATTCCCCACCACAAAAAAATAATTTCAGGATGAGAGCAATAAATCCCGGATGTTTTCACGTGATCTAAACAAGAGGGGAAACAAATGGAAGCAGCAACCTCCTCTGCCCATGTAAAGGGAGAGATGAGGAGATCCCCTCACCCAAGGCTTGGATGAATCTTTCTTCTTAAGGTTTAAGTGCTTCTCCTAGTTTTTTGCATCACAAGAAGTCACTACATCTCCATATGGCTGAAACAAAATGGGCCTCTGTAATTCAAAACTCAAAAGGATAATGGGGAGGTACTGTCCCAGTGTTTTCAAATGTGAAAAGAACATAAGAAATACACCAAAATCTTTTATGATTGGGGTTGGTTTGTGTGGAGTTGCAGCTTGTCATAGGTAGGAATCATTTAAGACTGTCAGTTTAAAAGTAATGATAATGCTGGTGCAAAAAACTAATTTCTGAAGAACTGCCATGCTTTCCATTTTTTGAAAGGACTTTGTGCATATTTTGGCAGTGAATAAATCTTAAATTAATTCTCTAATAGGTGACGGAAAAGCACTTTAAAACATGAAAGAACATTCCACATTTGTTAGAAATTACTTCTTAGAAAAGAAATTGCACCATATATTATCAGAAAAATTAGATACATTTCATCCAGTTTTGGTGAAGTTTTGGAACTAATGTGCTTTCTGTGTTTATTCTGGAGCAAGTCATTTAGCCTCTTTTACAGTAATCTTCACCTGCTGAGTGGGGACAGTGCAGCTCTATCTCCCTGCAGTTGCATTTCAATGGACTGATGTTTGTAAAATCCTTACAGCCTAAAATTCAGAAGGGAAAATCTTACACAAAAAGCCATGGATACTAACTACACTTTGAAGAAATTTCAAGCAACTTCTTTTTGTCTCCCCAGTTTACTCAGTTTTTATTAAATATTGATACACAGAAAAGTGGAGCCAGGAAAAATAGGAAAAAAGCCTTGTACTCCTGTTTCACAGATTTTTCCTGTTGAATTAAAACTTCAAAGACAAAATTAAAGTGAAAACATACATTGTTTAGCTATCTGACTTTTTATCTTTTGAGTTCTTGAAGTCATTGCTGAAGTAGAGGCATTTCATTCATACTTGTGACATTAGCCAAGTGTGACATGAAAGGACAGGCTGTTCCTGTAACACTGGGATATCTATCTTAATGGAGGCCTTTACCTAAGTTAAAAGAAACACCTGAACACCCTGTAGCCATGTTATTCTGTAATTATCCAGTTTCCACAATTCGACCTTGCTTTGATAAGTAAAAGTACATAGGGGATGCATGCTTCCCCGTAGGGCATCAAACAGAGCAAAGATTTATAGATCCCAAATGCTAGGTACACAATGGAAATCCAATATTAGAAGATCCTCCGATACCATAAGAATCTCAGTCTGCTAATATCCCAGAAAGGTTATGTTAATTAATGGTGGCTGCTTGCAAAGGTGGATTGTGTACTGTTCCACAGATTCTGAGGGACAGTTTCCCATTTATAAAGGGACATGGGAAAGACAGAAGTCATCCTCTAGGAGTTACTCAACATCTAAGAAGACACTGAAAGAACTAGCAATGCTTAGCTGTAGAGACTGTGTGTAAAAAAGAGAAGAGGTGGGAGGAGAGGGATGTGGCTACAGTTTGTATAAGGTACATAAAAGGCTGCTACGAGCAAAACATAGATGTCATGCCCTTGGGGAACAGAACAAGGACAGTTGACCTAAAGCTGCAGGAAGAAAGATTTAGGGTAAATGATTGAAAACTGTTCTAGTGGTCCAGGTAATGAGGCATTGGAGTAGATTTCTTAGGAAGGTTTTGTAGTCTTCTGCAGATATTTGCAAGTACATTAAGTAATGCCATTGCTATTATTCATTTGTTAGGCTGGGGATAGCTTAGATGACTTCTTGAGGTTTCCTCTAATACTGATTTTATTGCAATCTATCAATGATCTTCACAGTATTTTTATTTAGCCCTCAAACATAAAAGAATTCTTTACTTCTATTATCTGGAGGCTTAGGATCCCCGAAATAGTAGATGTGACCCTGGTGGTATCTTAACTGACTTGTTATGATCTTATGAATGCACTAAATTAATACCTCAGTATGACTTCTTCACGAAAGAATTAGAAAGGTCATGTTTATACCGAGTTCCAATTCCTCTTTGTCACTGTGAATGGACATCCGAAGAGACTAGCACAGACTGCTGTGATCATGTGCAGCTTTTGGGGCAGAAATTCTTAGATGTTTAGATGGTGTTTCTGGAACAATTTATTAATGGCCAGGTTCTAGAAAAAGAAAGATGCTGTTGCCATTACTGTTTCATGCTGTGAATTGTAGCTACCATGGCTGATCATTTGGAATGGATGTTATGTTCCCAGGAAAAAAAAAAAAAAAAATAAAAGCTTTTAAGTGCTCGGTTCTGAAATGTTGTAAATCTGGCGTAGGTTTGGCGAGCCACATTGCATGTGGGCCTTCTACTAAAGCAGTGAAGTCAACAGAGCAAATATATCTTTCTGCTACTATTATAGGAATAACAATAATTACACATTTTTCCTTTCATCAGCTTTGTGATATTGATAGATACGCTGCTTCTGGAAAGGCACAGACTCAATTTCTGAAGTCCATCTTCTAAAAGGTCATTCTCTCGGGGAAGAACTCTTCCAGAGGCCAAGGAAAAGCTTTAGCTTGCAGGGATTTTGGAGTTGTTTTCCTTGTGTTCTTTTCTTAAGAAACTCTCCTCTAATGAGCAGATCTGACTTCCAGTATCTTCAAGCTTGTTTTGGGAAAGGTGCAGTGTATAAGCTCCGGGTCAAAATTTGAGGGAATTTCCTTTTGTCTGTGCAGAGTCTTCTTGTGTGACGATTTCTTGTCCCTCTTTAGGAAGTGTACCTATTGCAAGCTAATACAGAGTTTCTAAAAGCAGGGCTGGAGGAATAGACTGAATAAGGATGGAGAAGATGGATTTTTTTTTTTTGCCAGTCTTGCAGCTGAAAATATTTTTTTCTTGTTATTTTTTTCTTATGAAGTAGAGATTTTGAGGTGATGACAGTCTGGTTTTTTATGTGAGCTCTTCTGTACAGCTTACCTTTTCCTCCAGCCGGCTCTCAGACATTCAACCTGTGAAGAATAGGAATGAGGCGATAACAAGCAATGGGTAGTCAAAATGTCCTCGCTGATATAATTTATTTAAACACAAAAATCTCTAAGTGCTTTGTTGTGAAGATCATTAAATAGACTGAGGCCTTTAAAACATGGGCAGGCAAAATAAGTAAGTAGTTGATTACTGACTGAAATGCTTTAGATACAATAAAATAATTTAAACCCCGGGTGAGGTCTTATTAGCATGTACTTTACCATGCCTAACTTTTAAAACAGTGTTCTTTCAGCAGCCTCCAACTCCTCTCCACTTCCTTCGTGCTCTCATAGTACATCTCAAGTCAGAGCAATTTTAAATAAATTGCTGTGCACTTGCTGTCTTCTGGAGTGGAAATGGTGCCAATACCTTTCATTTTAGGGCAAACCCAAACTTTTCTTTGCATCTATCATCATCCTTAGTTCATTTCACTGAAGCAAGCAATGCAAAGCTTTTCTTCACCACTGATAGTATCTTTCCACTTTCTCACTGTATTTCTTTGAACTGATTTTGGTAAACTGTGCTATCTGGATTATGTGCAACCCCAGTAACAGATTCATTTGTGGAAAAATAGTTTAGTTTACTTCACTGGCAGAGGATACTCAGACTGTTAGTTTACTTTTTTTTGCTTTTTTTCCTTTTTTTTTTTTTTTTTTTTTTTTCCTTTTTCTTTCCCCAGGAAAGACATAGCACACTTAAAAAAGTATATCTGGGAGCAGAATAAATGGGTACAGGCTTGTTTTATGTTCACTGAGGAAAAAGTTTATCAGAGTGTTTGTTGATCTCTGTAGATTCATTTTGTGGAGAAAGGTTGCCAAAATGTCAGTCAAAGCTTAAGGCAAAGCCTACAGCAATCCTGATGCATTACATTAAAAGAAGAGTAACGCTGATGATAACCCTTTCAAGCTCAGATTCACTGCTCATTGAATTACTAGGAAGGTGGGATATTGTTGTGATGGATCTGGCTGGAGCAGAGTTAGCTTTCTTTGTAGCAGTGCACAGGGTGCTGTGTTTCAGACGTGTGACACAAACAGTGCAGATAACACACCAGCACTTTGGCTATGGCTGGTCAGAGCTGGGCTAGCATCAAGGCTTTTTTTATCTCTGCCTTCCCCCTCTCCCCCCACTAAGTAGGCTGGGGATGGGCCAGAGGCTGGGATGGGCCAGAGCCAGATTGACCAAAGGGATATTCCATACCATATCATGTCATGCTCAGGAGTAACACTAGTGTGCTGGAAGAAGGTGAGTGGAGGGTTGTCTTCCAAGGTAACTCTTGCTCAGAGACTGACTGGAACCAGTCTTCTTGTGACTGTTGGTGAGTAACCGCCTTTGCATCACTTGTTTTTCCCCTCTTCACTTACTAAACTGTCTTTATTTTGACCCATAAGATTTGCTTTAGCTTTTCCTGTTCTCTCCCTTGTCCTGCTGTAGAGGAAGTGAGCAAGCAGCTGCGTGGACACTTAGTTACTGGTCAAGGTCAACCCACCACCTAAATCATTCATGTTGGCAGTGCCGAGGAGATTTGTAAATTGTGTCTGTACCAGAGTTCATTTTTGAATGTTTACCCCTACTCTTAGCTCTGACATGGCTCCACGCACGGGGATATAAAGTAGCCCCAGTTCACGTTGTCACAGACATTTCTAATGTAACAGATCAAACAGTGCTAGAGGTAGAAGCACTGTTAGCTGTGGAGCTTCATTTTCCAGCAGGCTGGCTTGTTAAGTGTTGCTCCTCTTTCTGGGCTGATGTTTCAGAAGTCTCTGGTACAACTCAGTGTTTCTGAGAAAATAGTGTAGCTTTGGAACAGAAAGCAAATGTACTCCCACCTCCAGTTTATTCTCTGTCCTGTGAAATAAAACTGAGGAGCATTTATGTATTCAGATTCACAGAGATCCTTTAAATGTCTGTGACAGACCATACATTAACGTGCCACGTGCATTTTCCCAATGATATGGAGATAATTGCTGTTCATTGGAGGGGTGACTGCACCCACTTTTCCTTTGGAATAGCAATAGTGATGTGCTATTTGAAAAAGCATTTCAGGACCTGTATCAAACCCATGGACCTACTCCTGCCCTAAAATTTATGCTGAGATATAGGGAAAAAAAAATATATATGATGTATGTGCTCACTTGCTCATTACTCTTACGGCTTCTCTTTCTTTCATGCCATGAGTTTCATCAAGACCTCATTATCTGGTGCTGCTGAGACATACAGTCAGTCCCTTGCTTAAGATAACTCAGCTTGCCACAGACAGCTGAGGTAGTGGGGAATGGAGGCCATGTCTTTCATAGCATAGTAGCAAATTCACGTCCAATTCACTTTGTCACACGGTCCACCAGAAGAAGCACACTGGCTTTGGTCTGATGTATCTGTGATCTATTGATTATTATCTTCTGTATCTGTGATCTATTGATTATTATCTTCTCCTCAAGTCAGGAACAGAATCCCCAAGTGTTTGGATTTAGTTGAAGTGGTGTGAAAAATTGATAGCACCAGCAAAGTCAAGTCTCTAGTAAAAATTGCTGGATTCTTGACGAACATTCACCAATGATTTCTTTATCACAAATCAAAAAATGTCCCAGATAATAGGATAAGAATTTAATTTCATATCTGGGATGAGAATTTAATTTCATATCTTTTATATTTTGTCATGGCACATGCTAATTGTTCTCTAGCTAACTCCGCTAATAATTAGCATGCCAGTAGCTTCTTACAAACAGTAGTGTCAAGCAATAGCAGGCTCTCCTGAGCCAATCTCTCTAAACTGATTAACAAAGGCAAAAAGAGTATTTTTCTTACTATTTATACCAGATTTTAAATGGAAGAGATTTACTTCTGATTTGGAATTGATTTCAGTCCTTTCAGCTTCAAGAGAGACCAGATTACACATCTGTTAAAGCAGATATTTATCTGATAAAACAGGAATAAGGACCTGCACGGCTCGGTCCCTATTTACCCAAATGATTGCCCTGTCAGTTGCCAGTTCCCAAGATTAGATTGCCACTCTGGCTCTGGGCAATCTCGACTCTCAGTGTTTCTTGCTTGCGAGCTCTTTCTTGCTGCAATCCAGGCAAAACCAGAAATCTTTGCTTGTGCCCCTTTACTCAGAACCCTTGTTGCACGAGAGGGTGCATTACCTGACCTGCATTAGTTGTCTACTTTCTGATACATTCACCTTATTTTTAAATTACTTTAATTTCAATTACTGACCCAGACCCTTTTTTCTTCCAATTTCTTGGGAATTCCAGTTGATTAACAAAGAAATATACACCTGATTTCTAAATACACTTTATTTTTTTTCAAAAATAAATGGGGGATGTGTGTGTTTAATTGCATTAAATTACTTGAGATGGAAAAGCGTACTTTAATTTAGTAAATTACTTTGTAGATAATGATAAGGAGGATCGACCTGTTCTGCTTGCGTTCTGACTTTCTGATGGCATCAGCAATAAAAAGCACAGAGGACCTATTTTAATCATTAAAATTGCAAAGGCATGTCAGAATACTCAAGTAAAACAGGTCTTCTGAATAGGTGGCATATTTATGTAAGTGCTTTCAAAGTAAAAGTGCTTTTTATGGTTTTATCATTAAAACAATAAAACATGAGGAGGGCAGAAACAAAGTTTTCAATCTTAATTATAACTCAGCTCAATTACAGGTACAATGTAATTTGGATTTCTTGTTTTCTTCCTATAAAATTAAATTACCTTTGTTGATACAGAAGTATAGTATCCATCTGTCAGGTACATGAGTTAAAAGAAGTAAGACCTTCAGATTTCTCTTTAGTTTTTGTATTTGTAACCACATCTATCTGACAGCAAACTACCATAGAATTTTTATGATTTTAATTTAATTTCTCAAGCATTAACTTAGTTCTTCCAGAAGTGAATTAACCCAGTGTTACTGTCTGGTTTGTGGGCCGATTAATTATTAACCAAGTAGAAGTCATAAGATGTATGCATTTGTACAGTGGTGTAAGACAATTTGGAGCCTGGTGTCAGTATCTATAACCTAAGTGCACGTGCTCTGTCCCTTCTGGAGCTGCTCTCCAATGCAGGAGAGAGCAGCGGTGTACATGGCTGTGATGTGAACAATGCTGAGTCCACTCAAGTTACTGTGAAGTTGGGTCGGTTTTTTTGCTTTGAAAGGTCTGGGGCAGAATTAAAATTCTATCCCATTAGACATTCAAGAGGCCTGAAAAATGTCACTGGGCTCATTGGATTCAGTACTGAACACTTGGTTGCAATAGGAACCGGAAGTGAAAATCCAGCTTGGGAGCCAGACTGAGGGCTGAGGGGAGATAAGCTGCACAAGTCATTATCCATCCCCTTCCAACTCTGTCAAGCATTGCAAGGGCCATGGCTTTAGTATCTCAAATTATGTTTTGAGCCATACCTGGATTTATATGGCTGTGTTAATAAATACCAAGTGACTTCAGATTTATGGCTCATGAATAAACTGCTTCTGAAGCCTTTCGTTAAGAGGGGAAGTGCTAACCTGTCTCTGGGCAAAATAGGAGCAGGATTGAAGGGACACATAACAGATACATTCACAGAGTGGAACCTTGCTGACAAACTTCAGGGGGCCCTAGCCCCACCTTTTCGAGCTGGCTAATATCTGGGGCACAAAGTCTCGACCAGGAAATGGAAAGAGACTAAAAATTAAATAAGTGAGAGATAAAAATGTCACAAATGTACAATTCAGAAAACAGCTGAGCAGCTGAAAAAATTATAGATGAAAATTCTAGAAGAGAACTGACCCAATTTTATGCTTTAATGCCTTCTATAATGAATAGCTCATTGTGAATTTAGTGTGTGTTGCTTGCTTTGGGTTATTTTAAGTGGATCTATGTCTTCCTAGTTCATACATGTATTTATGATATTGAAAGTAGTGACAGAGCATTGGTGGGTATAGTTTTTCAGCTGCTTGAATCTCAGTGGATTATAATGAGAAAGGGGCATTACAAAACATCACTTGGTTGCCGTTAGCTTTGTAAGTAAACTACAAAGCTGTTTCCATATATCCCCCAATAGACACGCAGACTATCTGGGCGCTGTCACTATCAAATAATGTTGCATTTCAACAATAATTTGTTCTGTTCCTGTGGGGTTCCAATCAACTTAGAAACACAACCCCCCCCCCACCCCAACTTCAAATGGAGGCTTGTGCACTGCCATGTCTGGCATTCGTAAAACTTACAGATGCAACAGCTTGTATTTTCTTCGACTTCCAAAAGATACATCTTCCAAATCTAGTCAGCAATATCCCCTAAACAAAGCCATTTCTTTCTGGGTACAGCTTAGTTCTATCGTCTCTTACTCAGAAAAGCAATGTAAGCTGTCCAGATTTTAAGAGGAGAAACGTTTTTTCTTTACGCTGTCACATAAAGAAGTCAAGAGACAAAAGAGTCCCATTTGGTGTGTAATTAACCCCTTCAGCTTCTCCCCCGCCCTCTGCACGGTGAGACGAAGTATCAGGAGCCACAGGGGAATTCAGTGGGCAGCTTTCACGTCCCCCTCAGCAAATCAGCTGGTGCAGTCAGCACCTCTTCAAACACCGAGAAACGATGGGCTGCTCTGCTCCCATCTTGAGAATGCAGGATCAAACCTGCTACTGGCAAAAAGCCACAGAAGCGCGTTCGCGCCGTAAAGCCTGTGGCTCGGGCTACATTATGCCCTTGCGTGCCTTCAGCTGAACGTGCTTTATCCCACCCCCTGCTTGCAAGTGTGGAGTTTTCACACCATCCCCTTTCAGCATTTTGTATTGCTGTTCAGGTTAGTGGGAGGGCAAGATTTCGTTTGTTTTATTTATTTAGCTTTATTTGAATTGAATCTTTTTTTACATGGAGTTCCTCCATCAGTCTCTCCAAGTTCTAATCTATCTTCTACAGGCATTTGCAGTAAATGTGGGGACAAAGAGTGTCTCTTCTGAGACAGGTTTTCACAGTTGACATACCTGATCCTTTTCTTATCCAATTATTCTGGTATTCAGGTAGTCCAGAGAACTTTCACCAGGTTTCTGCAGGACCTTGGTGGTATCTCCAGTCATAAGACTGGATATTACAAAAAAGTTCTTTAATCTGAGGGTGATAGACACTGCAATGGGCTGCCCGGAGAGGTGGTGGAGGCCCCGTCCCTGGAGTCATTCAAGGTCAGGCTTGATGGGTCTCTGAGCAACCTGCCCTATGTAGAGGTGTCCTTACTTGTGTAGGGAGGTTGGACCAGATGACCTCTAGAGGTCCCTTCCAGCCTAAAACATTTGATGATTCTACAACATCTTTCTCTCCTGTGGCAGAATATTCTGATGAGACCTCCAGTGCAGCATCTCCTCATGTACCTTTTCCCGGTCTCACTGCTTGCTGCCCCAGTGCCTGGGAGAGGTTTATAAAATCTGTTGTCTTTCCTTTGGCAGTGATCAATACCATGAGACGTGTGTGTGGAGGTGGGGAACAACGTGATCAGCTTGGCTGGTTTGCTGCACTTAGAATGTCAAAGGGGCATTCCTTCCTGATACCTTCAGTTTGCACTAATAATTAGAAATGCTGTAGTTCTAAAAAGCTCTAGAAATTTAATTAAAATCAAACATAATTCTTCCCAGGGCAGAAATTGGCAGTGGTACTTTCTGTTCCCTAGGATATATCCAAAGCAATAATAAATGAACCCTTGTTTGTAGACGGAAGCTTCAGGTGTGGGACAGAGGATTACATGTGGCTGTTTATACCTTCATTTTACCAAGAGGAACCAAAAGAGAAGCATTGTTCAAGTGAAGGTGTTCAGCCAGTTTATCATTCCTTTGTACAAGATGCAGTTTATCTGTCAGGGGGATAATTGGGCACCAGATGACAAAGTGAGATAATTTTATAAAAAGGCTGAGGAATAAAGGGTTTAGTTTGCAGCTATGCCTAATTCTGTTCTGTTTGTGGTAAAAATAACACCTCTCCTTCCTTTGACGTGGCCATTTCAGCATTTATGTGGCAAATGACTGGCATAGCAACTTGATAGAAAAAGACAAAAAGCTTCTTCCTGTATTGCAGCCATTTTGATCAGAAGATAAAAATGACTAACTTGTAGAAGTAGTAATATCTGGGTCATTGAATGAATTTTGCACCAATTTATGACTGTGCGGGGAAATGAAAATGGAAAACAGACAAATAGTCTTTAAGTCCTGTTAACAGATTATATCCTTCCCTCACGCTCAGCTTCTCGTTTTTAGGGGTATGAATACCGTAAGCACTGAACATGAGTCTCAGCTCATAAATCAGACTTGAAATAAAAATCTTTTGAGGTCTACAGGGAATGTTTACAGGTCTGCTGTATAACCCAGCAATACAGATGTGTGAAACGCAGATGAAGATTAAATGTTATACCTATAACCTTAGACTTCAGAGAGTTTTAGGAAGGATGTTATCATTTCCATGGGCTGACAAAGGCGGTAACACTGTTTGGTCTCTCCCTTGTTCGTTCTTAAGATTGCTCAAATTGTTAAGTGCCACTAAATTTAATCAAGGAGCTGAAGTGCCAATCAACCAAATTAATTGAAGCTGCTCATGAGGAGCGGTGATGAGTATTTTATTGGAAAATCCATTCTCATGGCGGGTAACAGTTTCAGTATCCTTCAGAGCTGATAGACGCTCGCTAGATTCTGCATGCTGTCCGTTTAGCTGTTAAAGGAAAGGACATGTCAAACCATCCACCAATAGGAGAATGTGTTGCCAAGACCAAGATATCTGGAGTTAATATTTACTTATGTACAGTAGAGACGTGTCAGACGTAAAGTGTGTTTCCATGTTACCTCATTAATTTGGGGGGTTGTTTGTTTATGAAGATACTGCTTCCAGAGGCCCTGTGAATGGTGTTCCTGCTAGAAATGTAAAGCAAAAGCTTGCTGCTGAATTTCTTTCTACATGCTCCAATCTGCTGGGTGCCTTGCCTGCTACTTTACTTGAGCAGTATTGTCTTGGTCTGGGACTGTAATTGGAGATGTTCAGGGCGTTTCATGAAATGATGTTGCCAATCTCAGTAGCTTTGCTATCTAAGCTGCACTGAACCGAGTGCTGGCAGGTCTGTGCCACTGGAGTGATTGTCTTTTCCAAGTGTCCTCAAAACATTCAAGCATGAAGAGTTTTGCTGAACTGTGGAGTTAATTTCTGCCTATTTATAAGATTTCTCGGGGAACATGCAGAATTTTTATGCTCATTTCTGATCTCACTTGTTGAGTAATACCTTTAGCTCAAGCTGTCTGCATTCCTATAAATAACAGTATCTTGGCTTTGGCAGAGGTGATTGCTTATTATGAACAATGGACCCGTACACGGATGTTCCATTGTCAGCCTTGAGTAGGATTTTAGGAAAACAAAAAGAGTTTGTTTTCTCAGTTGTTTCTATATCAACAAATAAAACTGGCCCCTAAAATATTAGGCACATACAAAACAACGGCATCCGATTATGTTATGCGAGAGCAGCACATTAGGTCGTGACTCATGGCTTGTTCTGTGTACTGAAGGGAACTCGGCTGGAGGGCAGCAAGAGTGCAGGGAGTTGTATTTTCATCCTGTTGTACTTCCATGGCATAAACAGAGTCCAGCTACTTGTTTAGCTTGCACGTGTCGACTTTGGGCAGTTTGGCCCACGGGACAAGAGTCTGATCAGCTGAACTAAGCACATCTTGCTGACAGAGCGACAGTGCTTTGGTAAGGTTGCATCTAGCACAAAACTGGTTGGGAGTGGGGGGTGGTAGGCACAGAAAAATCTAGTCCTGCTTTCTGTGGGATATTTTGAGCTGTTAAAGACATGTGGTTTTACACCTTCACTACTTCCTGATTGTTTGGAAAGGAAGAAAGTTTGGTTTTCTTCTATGGGTGACAGACATTTTTGAAGTTTGGAGTAGATTTTAAGTACCCCAGCAGAGAACCCCCTTCCTTCTCCGTCACATGTAGTAGTCATGATTTTTTCGTGGTACAGCATTTACCATATCAGAAGGGGAGTTGGAGCTAGAGAGCTGTGCCCAGGCAGTGGAAGTGTAGGATGAGAGCTCTCTGGAGAGAGTTAAAGAAGAAGGAAGAAGTGCAGACTAGCCAGCCGCCTTGGGCCAGAGACAGTGAAGAAGGAATCGCTAGGTTGAATTCTGATAACAGTTCTGACAAAGATTTCTGGCAGTGTAACAGTCTTTTGAGAGCTAAATCCCCCATTTGCTATTTCAAAGGCCTGCAGACACATGCAGAGACGAAGGGGGAAGAAAGGGTGGTAGTCCTGCAGTCACTTCCCAAGCCAGTCTGTCTGGAAATGATGTAACGTCACCTGGCTCGCGTGAAAGAAGCTGCAAGGCCAGAGCACATTCATTCATGCTGGTTTTGTGCTATGCAGGGGTCAGTGAGCCTCCAGTTGTAGGAAACTAATCAGCTGTGGTACCTGTAGGCCCTCAGGCTCAGTGGTGGCAATTTCATTCCTATGACCTCCCACATGCTCAGTGTGTTTTGATGCTTGGGAATCATCTCTTCACAAGAGCAGGAGTAGCCCTGCTCAGGCACTCTTCATGGCTGACGTTTAGGTCTCAACTGCAAACAGTGAGACTTTTTGTGGCATTGTGAGTATTCCTTTCATGTCCTGTATGTCCTTGTATGGAAATTCTGAAGTGTGAAGCGCTGCTCTTGTTTTGTGAAGGTAATGTTGAGCCGAAATGCAGGAAGGAAGAAGTTTGTAGTGTAACGCGTAGTTGTTTTGGTTTCTTGCCACGTGTGACTTCTCCTCATTTTACAATTGTAAGTCTCAGATTATCCGCACATTACAAACATTTGAATAACTGATCAAAAGGCAGTGTAAATTTTACATATTTTCAGGTAAAACAAGTGAGGTAAGAGTCCCCTTTTCCCCATTTCTTCTTCATAGTCTGCTGCTTCTGTCTCAGTGTATTTGATTCCCCTTTCTGCACCCCTGTCACCAACTCTGACTTCGTGTGGGTTACCAAGCAGTGATTCTCAAGGCACTGGTTTAGGAAAGCAGGTTATCATTATCCGCTTTGAAAATATCAAGAGGTTCAGTGTCTAGGAGTCTGTAACTGCTATATCCTAAGGCAGATTTGTTATTCTGCTTAAAGCTTAGTCCAGCAGAGCCAAGCAGTGTATTATTTTACAGTCCAAATGCGATGCCTGAGGAAGTGTGCTCTCATAGATAACACTCAGGTACCTTGGGTACACAGATCTGAATTACCGATGTATTTTGATACTCAAATCATCAGTTAGCATATCTCAAGAGTAGGCAGGTGGGGTTTTACTGTTCTCTGAGGGTTATAGCAGAAATACTGTCTCCATGAAGTAGTACCTAAGGAACAACATTCACATGTCATGGAAATGACTTGACTGTGATCCATTAAAGAATCATGTGCTAAAGTTATATGCATGGCAGCTATTAGCGCTTCCTCCCCTCCACTTAGCAAGCTGTTTATCTTTTGAAAGGCTGGAAACTCTTCACTTTCCAGATTTCCTTATGGAACAAACACTATAAATAATATCTGTAATATGAAGCTTTGGGGATAAAAAGAGATAATATTTGTGCTTAATTTCTTCCCTTCTTCCCACCCATGGCATGTTCCACATTTGCATATGAAATTCATCTCCCACCCTTTCCCATGAGCCTTGTTAGTGTCCTGCTGTGCTCTCCCACACAGCCTGGCCAATACTAAAAGACCTTTAAATCTGTCTTTGAAAGTGTATTTTGGGAACTACATTTCAGACAATATTTCTGTTTAAATGAATTCTCAAACGTTAAAAAAATACAAGACAGGGACGCTATCTTTCTCACAAGTAGACTGCTAGAAATAATACTCCCTGGACTGACCTGATGAACCTGAAGCTTTAAGCCTTGACGTATGTATTTCTATTTGTATATACACCTTTGCATTGGATTCCAGGGGGCAGAGGAGGGACAGGGAAAGAGTGCATTAGGACTGATGAGTTGCCCATACATACTAGGAAGAAGCAGCTGTCGCTGAGATCTCGGAACCCTTACTCTCTTTGCTGTAGCTGGGACCTAGGCTAAGATTACCTGCTTTTCTCACAGGGAATTAAAAGTAGAGCATTCGCGTAGCTTGCTCGCTATTATTTGTAGTGAAGTTACACATAAAACCCCACCTGAAACCAGGCACCAGTTTTACTGCGCATTGGACAGATGTCTAAACTCAATGCTGTTTCTCTAAATTAAAGCAAGAAGCAGCTCTACAGGTAGTTTTTATAATTGCCCCCAAAGATGCTGCTGAAAGCCACAAAACAGATCTTGTCTCGTCGTTCTGAGACAAATGCTGTCGCCACTAGGACAGGCTGTAATACAAGCACATTTTAGCACTCTGGTGCAGTGGTGCCAATTCCTGTGATTAGAACTCATTTTCTTTTTAATTTGTGATTGCTGCTGTATTTGGTATTTTTCATCAAGTGACAGTTTCTGTACTCAAGCTGAATAAGGAGTCTCAGCTTCCTTTAGAAACAAAAGTTTCAAGCCTTCGTGGTTGCAGAAAATTGCTTGAAAATGGGGCTTAGTTGGTTTTGGAAAACAATCTTTGCATTCTTTCTGTTTATTTTTATATCTTTCTTAACAGCTGTCACTAATAATCACTAAATTAAATGTTACTCAACTTTCTTGACTAATTTATGACTGTGTGGTCATTTGTTATGGCTACACTGCAGGATAAAAGCCTGTAAGGAAAAACAAACATATATTTTCTGCATAGTTGTTGGATGCGCCTCTATAAAGGGTAGGAATGCTGAGACACATTTAGTTTGCAGTAAGACATTTCTGATGGTCCATCACAACCACCATACCATGTGCTTTTTCCAGGCTATTTATTCCATCTTTGTCTAACCTCTTTCCTTTCTGCTTCAAAAGCAAGCACATTTTCTCAAACCTGCTACCGTTTGCTACATTCTTTTTCAAACCCAATCAGGAAAAAGGGATCTGTGTTCCATCTTGTCAAATATTCTGTTGCTGGAGCAGTTACAGCTTCTGAGGGAAGAAAATCTTACAATTAACTATGAGCACAGTGACACTCTGAGCAATTGACTATCCGCACTGGAAGTGCTTCTTGCTCTCTCATCATTTAGTCATCAACTTGTTCAGGGTGCTTAAACTTTTCCCTAATTTTGAGTATGTGAGTTATTACCTCGATCTACCTGGAAGTAGCCACAAATAAAAATGAGTCTAATCCTTGTGTACCTTCTTGAAGCAGCCTGTGAAGAATTAGGTGCTCCTTCTTCACCCTGTAATTGTGTTTAGGAAAGTTTTTTCTTGATTTTGGAAACTTGGTTCATTATACAGTGTATTGTATCAGTTCTATATTTTTTTGCTTTTAAACATCCTCCTTGATCTTATGTTATAAGAAGACCTATAAAAACACACGGCTTGTCTGCACAGTGCTTTGTAGCTGGATATCACAGTGTCCCTAAGATGTATCCTCTTTGATCAGAGCGGTACTGATCTCCTCTTCCGCTGCTCATTATTATTGTCATTTGTGTTACATCGTAGTGAGCATTGCACAAGCAGAACAGAAGAGACCAGTGCCATAACTTGTTAATCGTCCTTCATATGGAAATGTCTGCTTTCCTTTAATCATTTAAATTGATCTTTTTAGAGTCTCTTGGCCCGTCCCCCAAAAACTTCCTATGTGTCTGTTGGTTACCGATGACAAGAAATGAACAAACAGTTTTTGCAAAAAAGTATACTGATGATTTATAAAACTGCAAAACTATTGTCCTTGCCCATATCCTGACCATTTCTTGGAGGGTTTTGAAAGGAAAGGCTTTAGAGTTCTCAGACATTTACATGCTCCTACCAACTCCACTGTGAGAAATTTGCTTTAGAACTGCTGTGGCACAGAGGCAGGAGGTTTTCATGGAGCTGTCCCTAATGGTGTCTCTTATCTTTCTTGGGTGGTTAACTCATTTAAACGCACAGAAAGTGCAAATAATTTTATGATTGCTGGTCATCTATTATTCCACTTACACTAACAACCAGTTCCTCCTGCTGTCATGCTTCTCCTTTCCCTAGCTTTCTTGGGCCTCTCTGTGTCCTCATCGACAGGTTTGTTTCCTACAGTGTATGTTATCACCCCATTTATGTCATGCCCATTTTCTAGATAGTTATTAAATATATTAAAGACTTGCAGTCTAAAGCCAATACAAAACTCTCTTTAAACATGCACGGTTTGCTGCTTATTTCCATTCTATTTTTTTCTCTTCTGGGCTACCGCTTTCCTCTTCTGGGCTACCACACAGCCCATGCTGTATGGGATTTCTGAGTGCATTTTCTCATGCCGACTAGAACTTACTAGTACAAGGCTGTACAGCTTTTGGCACTCCTTCTCTTTTACCGGACATTACAAGTAACTGTAAATGCTAAATTTGTTGTTTGTATTTCAGTGAGGAAATAAGAGCAACACGCTTCTAGGAGAGATCCTTTATTCCTGCAGCTGATTCTGTTCTTGTTCTGGAAAAGCCTGGTTTCCCTTATGCCTAAAGATATGGGGCGTTGTGTTTAGGAAGGGACTTACAAGGCTAGGCTTTTCCTCATAAGCTGCAACTGTTTGAAGGAGTTTTATGCACTGTCTTGATCATTTCATTCAATTAATCAATCTTCTTTTCTTTCCCCAAAAAAAGAATGCAATACAATTGTACTGGCCTCTTAGTCACCAGATGTTTTTGCTGAAGAGAGAATCTTTATTCACTTAGGAGAGTAACAGACCCTTTCTGCTGTCTCTGTGCAGCTGAGAGTGCACCTGAAAGCCCCTGAGGAGCAGTAGGATGTGCTGGGCACGCCTCAGGGAAGCTGCTTAGCATCGTGGTGTTCCTAGGCCCGGGGATATTTGGCTCTGTGTCTCAAATAAAGAATGGGCACACTGCAGGACCTGTATTTGCTTCAGAACTATCCCACATATAAAGCATAACCTTCCATAAATATGTGTGCGCTCTCCCCTCCTCTCTCTTGCTCTCTAATAGTTTTCCCTGAGATTCTTGAACAACAGAGCAGATGGAAACCTTATTTAAATTTAGAATCCGTGAATACCACATGCTGAGCTCAATGGAGCAATTCAAGTCGGTTTCCCTTAAATGCTTTTTTTTTTTTTTAATGCTGGATTCCATTTAGAATTTTTAAAATAGCATAACCATGTGATATAAAGCATTTGAAGATACCTGTATTCCTTGCTGCAGAATGCCTCACTTGTATCTTAAGTGTGAAAATGTGTCCTAAACAGGTCAAATTTCACAGCAAGTCCTCCTAAAGGACATTAACACTCCATTATTTATTAGAGCCATTATAAAAGAAACTCCTGCACCGTCCCTAAAGAGGGAAAATCTGTCATGGTTCCCAGGAAAGAGAAGCGAGGATTATCCTTGAAAGCAGTCAAAGGAGAGAATAGTTTTTACCAACTTGTCAGTGGAGTTGCCATGGGCACCAGCCAGGAGCCTAGGTTTAAATGTCAGATTTCCCTTCCACTACTGTGTTTTCCTTTTCTTTGCTTCATTTTTGCATTCATTCCATAATTTTCTTTTTTTTTTTTTCCTAAGAATTTCTCTGCTTACATCCTTTCTTTTCTTAACACCCAGTTTCATGCCTTTTTATGCCCATCCTTGGACATCATGCCAAGCCCAGGTTGAGAAATACTTTTTTAAAAAAAAAAAGTAAGACGGTATGTTCTTGGATACTCATTTGGAAGTCATTAGCATATTAATATCGGTCCAGCAAAGAATAAAAAAGCAAAGAAAATTGTGTTAAGAGACTGACACAGTTAAAGAAGAAACAGCAGCGTAGAGTCAGCAGCGGCTTCCCTTCAGCGTTGCTGAGCCTGGTTGTTCAGACACACGTGGTACGTTTCATTATTTGCTGAAATATTACATGGAGGGGGGATGGAGGGAAGGAAAAGAGCAGAAGGAAAAAGCTCACATCTGTGCTAACGTCTCTGCAGGGGGAGAAAAAAGGCAAATCCCACCATTTGTGGAAGGTATTCATGTGTTGCCGGCTGGCTAAACTGCACATCAATTGAATTAATGTATCCATTAAATCTAGATAAAAGCTCAGAAGAAGCAGTTTAGAAAACACTTTTTTCTTTTCTGATCTTTTATTTTTTTTTTCCCCTTAATTCCGCTAAGCTGGCACAGGACATCTGGGTCGGTTTTGGTTTGTATGCTGCCTTTTGTTTTGCCTGGTGTCTCTTCACTGTCAAAACCCCAAAACAAGCCCAGCTGCCTCACAACAACAACAAAAAAATGCATTTTTGGTTTGCTTGCTTGTTAATAGCGTTGGCATGTAAATGAACTCATCCAGGCTAGGAAGTGAGCAACTCCGGAGTGGGCGGGCAGTTCACACCTCCTCTGGTGCTATTGTTTCAGGCTGTCTCTCTGCAGGCTCGGCAGGGCCAGAAGAGTGCAGCCTTTGGAAGGCAATGGCTG
This sequence comes from Chloroceryle amazona, assembly GCA_027560015.1. NCBI lineage: Eukaryota > Metazoa > Chordata > Aves > Coraciiformes > Cerylidae > Chloroceryle > Chloroceryle amazona. The sequence continues at coordinate 203,574 of JANHFX010020209.1, forward strand.
CAAAAAGAACACAGATTTATTTATTTTTTTAAGAACCAAATAATGCTGTCATTGGGTGCCTCTAACCTCCAGTCGGTCCCTGTATTCGTTCTGGAGAATGAAGATAAAACCGTAGTGCTAGTAAATTTTCAAATATGGATCCTGGGTTTAGTCTCAGTTTTTCACGCTGTTTGCCTCCCTGTGGCTGTGGCGAGTGTGATAAACTGGTGCTTGTGGTTCTGAAACCGGTTTTTGACCTGCCTTCCTATGATCCTGCCTTGCCTCTAAGAAACTCTTGAGTGAGTTTGTTTCCATGCGAATTATTGACACAAAATTGATGATGAGTCAATGTTAGCTTGAAAACTGTGTTATTAATAGAATTAACAGGATGCAGATTTTCAAGACTCATATTTTTAATCCAAACTAAGTTCCTGCAGTGGTTTTTAACTTATTTCTTCTTCACTCTTGTGAATGATTGCTCTGTTCTTGGTGTATGTAGCAATGGTGCTGGATGGTAGAAAAAGTCCCAGTCATGAAGTTTGGATGACTGTGAAAGAGAAATTGCCATTCCGAGGCCGAGACAGCCGTGGCCAAGTCCTTTATATGTGGCCCAAGGTGTTGCGTATCGCATACAATCCTGACCTCTGTTACCTCCAAACAAATACTTCAGGAATCTTCCTGTGCAAGAGGAGCCCTTCTAGCTGAAGCTTCCATGAAGATCCACCCTTTCAAATAGCTGATGAGGTCTGGCTTGAGGACAACAGTGGCCTGTCTACTTTTATTTAGCAGCAGAAATTATTCATGACTCTTGTTCATGAAATCCTCCACTCTTAAGCAAGCCTAGGAGTCAGGTTAATAACAACTCAGAAACCTTCACTAATTTAGCAGGAAAACTTTATTGTAAGATTTTATATAAGCATGCATCACCATAGTAATTTAATATCTTCTATGTAATGTTAGAGCAACCCTTTTCCTGTCATCTCTGAGACATCTTTGAGAGCAGAGATTCTGGGTATGCAAGAGGTTTGGTACTGTGTCTTTATTTATTTATTAGGGTTTTTTCAAAACATGGGTGAATATGTTTCTTTCAGAAAAAAAAAAAAAAATTATCCTGCTCAGTTGGATACCTATGATTGATTCTGGTATTTTATTTGCAGTCTAAACCTAAGAGTAATTTTCATCTTCCAATGCAATACAAATAGTCTTGCCTTTTAATCCCTGTCCATTCAAAAAATGTGTTTTCATGTCTCACTACATAGTATCTTAATTTCATTTCCATTTCAAGTATAATCTTACTCTGAAATAAAACACATTAAAATCCAAATCCAAAGAAGATACTTAGAGCTTTCTTGCTCAAGACTTCCTGTTTCTTTACACATAAATTAAAATCAAACTCTGTACGTCACTCACGCATGTCATGTTAGTCAAATCCACATGAAGTGCATTCTGCTGTGGCACACCAGCCTTGCAATGGAGAGATCCAGCCCTGCTATGTGAGACATACAAAGAAGGAGAAAAGTGATTGCAACCACAACTTCTAAGATTTTGAAGTCAGGAACCTCTTTTCTATTTGTCTGTAAAAGGAAATATTTCTTTGACTATGCATATATGATAAACAATGGCAGTGGTTATATCAAATCAGATACAGCGTTCTTCATTTGCAGTAAAAAAGTGTTAATCTTCTCTTTCTCTTCATGGCCTGCCTCTGTCATCTTGGAAACGCTTTACTGCGGAGCGAACGGCAGTGCAGGAGTAGCCGTACGTTTGTTTAGCAGCCTTTGACCTTCAGCCATGTCGGAATATGGAAACATGAAATCAGATAACCGGATAGAAACCTAAAGCTGACACATGAACACAGATCAGTATTTCCAAGATGAAGCTTTTTACCCTGTTATTAGCAGCAGTCAAAGCCAATGATTAATATTCTGATCCAACATTTCAAAGAAACGTGATAGGTGAAACAGTATAAAATCTAGGGACTTTCCCTGAAACATCAGCGAAGGTGTCTATCTGACGTATGTGAGGAACCATAAACTGTTGCTGTGCAATGCCATTTACATTAGCAGAAGTTGGGAAAATAGCTGCTAAAATTGGCTTAAAATAGAAAGCTGCATCAACAAGTCCCCTTTTCAGGGGTGCTACAAAGTCATTATTTCCAGTGGCTGTCATTCATACTGCAACAGCACTGGAAACCCTACATAATATTGAGGATCTGCAAGATCTGATTCCTTTTCTGCATTGATTTATTATGTGGCAGTGTTAGGAATTGTAGCAGGGTTTGTCCTCGTAGACGTGATAAGGGGCAGTAAGCACAGGGGTTAATTTACAGCACAAAGCTTCTCACCTGAGGCAATCTCCAAGATAGCACATATGGAATAGCTTAGTCTGAGAAGTGCTAGCAGCTACCAAGTGCAATCAAAAATAGCAGAAAATACAGGGTAGCTATTCCATGACAAGATGACTGCCCACAGACCTCCTCGCCTGGCTAACAGATACCAATATTCAGAGAGAAAGTAGAAATAAGTAGAAAAGGGAACAATTTTAACTCTGTGCTCAGCCGGGGAGGAGGGAAAGTGGAAGGAGGAAAGTCTGTCAGCCTTAGCTGGGTAACAGTAAACAGCTTTGACAGTTCGAGCATTGTTCCTGCCTGGCTTTGGCAGCTGTGTGTGATCCAAGAGGTAAATGCATACCTCATCACAGCTCAGAGCGTGGCAGACTCCCTCCAGCATACTGCCGTGTCAGTATCGCCTGGACATCCTTCCCCTGGCCAAATTTAGGTGCCCTGACCTAAAGCAAGGTTTCCCTGAGATACACACCCAAAGGTGGGAATGGTGAAATGAGCTGTTCCTGCCCTTTGACAGCACCTAGCTGGGTCTTAGAGCTGTACAGTTTGATGCTATAAATGTCTTGAGGTTGGGACTGTGACCTTCCCGTGTTACCTGTTCCTAGCCAGGTCCCAGTAAAAAGTGAGCAGGCTAAGTCATAGCAGCTCGCTAATTAGAACATAGGAATTGTCCTATTGCAGCGGTCCATACATCTTGGTATCCCCTTTCCACTAGTGAACGTAAGCAGATGCTTGGGGAAGGATAAAGACAGGGCAATTTCTTAAAATTGTTTCAGCCCCCACCTAATGGCTATTCCCAAAACTTGCTAAAATGGACGTAGTTTGGATGTGGTGTCACCATGCTGTAAATAAAACCTTTGTGCATGTGCTATAGAAATTACCAGAAACTTTAATCAACTTCCTGTGGCAACAGCTGCCCTTCTTACGATGCCGGTGTTACAGATGTGAAAAGTACAGAAATGAGGGTGAGGCGAAGAAATCTAAAGTAATGGGGGAGGGGGGAGAGTGGAACCACTGCAAGATTTGTCTTTCTGAAAACTGCCGGATTGCTTTTCAGATCTATACTTTTTTTTTCCTGTTGACAAGCAAAGCTTGGGAATAATAAGTGCTGCATGAATTAAATCCATCACACTTGACTGACTGGATACCATGCAATCTGGGTTCTATCAGTGTGCCACTATTGATTTCTGTGCTTTGATAGAAAATAGCTGAGAGATAAATGGGAAGGGGGGGAATCCTACAAACATTTTTTGTGTTGCAATAGCTAGTAGCTAATGTAACACCACATTTCCCCTATCAAAGGTAGCGCTGAGCATGTGAGCGTGGTTTTCTACAGAGCAGTCAATACATTTTACATATTTCTCTGTTGATGCTGCACACTGTTCTTTTGTGTTCCTTTAAGAAAGGTTTATTGATGGTAAACCAGGAGGGTAGTTATTCTTGTCCACCTACAGCATGACTGCTCCAAAGCTCCATCAGCTCCCTGTTTTGTAGAACAGTCATCCTTGTGTCAGAGGTGCCAGTCATGAACTCAGAGGAGAGCAGATAACCACCCCATTGAAATGGAAATTGCCAAAGATGTTGCACAAATTGCTGTTCATTTCACTCTCGTGTTTTTAATTCTCAGACAAGTACTAGCTTTGAAAAGTTCCAAAAAGCATTTCACATTCATTCCTTCTTCCCTTGTTTTCTGATTTTTGTCCGTTGCATGTTGTGTAAGAAAGATCAAATCCTGTCCCTAAGTGGACCTAGAGGAAAATTGGGACCAAAAATGCCCAAGAGGCATGCATAAGGAGTAGCAGGGACTCCTGGTGGAGTACTGGGGGCTACTTGTTTTTTTTCTGGTGAAAAGTTATACTAGATTAGCAAATGTTGAATATTCTGTAGAGTGCATTACAAATTGCTCCTGGGCATGGTGCTGTGGTAGGACTGAGGAACAGAAGGTTTCAGCTGAAGTTTTGCTGTTTGCCTCGTGCCACACTCAAGTAAGACACGGTGCCTTTCTGCCTTGTCATTCATCTCTTCGCATTATTAATCCTCTGGGGCAGGACTTTTTCTTCCATGCTTGACTAGGACTTGGAATAAAATTTTCATGAGGGATCTGTAGAAGCCACAGTAATTCAAATCTTCAGTGCTCCAGAGGGAGTTGTGTGGGAATGTAGGCGCTAGGCAGGTACACTAATGAAGCTCAGCACCCTCCGCGGGCAGGCGGGAGGATGATTAGGTTTCACGCCATTCTACACTCTACTCTCAGGTTTCGAAACTTCCTTTTGATTTCCTCTCTTGATTACTTAATTTTGTTTATCATTAAATTATATGGTTAAAGGACTTCTCTGTGCACAAGTGAAATCCAATGGGGTTCATCCCTATTGGCATCTGTAACATATTCAACTGAGCGATTGTGGTCATTTTGGATAAACTTTGCACTTTGTCAAGGGTAAATACTTGTCACTGAAGAGAATGTGGGCAGCAGTAGCTGCTTTGCCAAGCATGCTGCTCTCTGACGTTTCCTACAGATGGCTCTGTTAGGAAGACATGTTAAGCCTTAAGATTTTCTCTCTCCTGTGGGAAGGAGAAGACTATGTATCTTCTTCTTTCTACTCTCTGATATACTACAGAGCCTCGAAAATAGAAAACTTAGATAAAACCTTTCTGTAAGTGAAGGGAAAGTTCCTTACTAACATAGGAGTCTGCTTTAAAAACTCAAGTGTATGGTACCAATATTCAGTCATTCCTCACAATTTCTGAATAGTGAATTCCAGGAGACAAGCACCACAGATCTCCCCAGCAAGTAGAGCTTAACTGAACTGGCATGAGGGGACAGGTGATAGCAGTGGCCATTCAGTAATGCACAGTGCTAATGGAGGGAGTTAAAGTCCCATCCTCATATGGCAGTTTCTGCCTTTCACTGGTGAATTTTTGCATGTGTTCCTTTGAAGAAAATATTTTTTTTTTCTTTTAAACATTCTCAGAATGAGATACATTCATTATTTCAGCCCAGCCAACAGTAGCTTTTAGTTTGAAGAGTTACTTAGCCCTGTGTCTCATAATAGTCCTTCGACAACTTGATGCAGACTAATTTAACATTTTCAGTATGAATCACCCTTTATTTTAATATTGTCTTAAAAATAACAGGGATTTCTTCAGCCTGTGTAAGTTATTGTGGTGGTTTTCTTAGGTTGGAGGAGTTTACCTTCACTGAATTAAGAAGATTTCTCCACCTTCAAGAGAAAGTGACAAAAAGGAGCTCTCAGCATCTCTGGTTTCAGTAAACAAAACATGCAAATAGAAACAAGGATATCTCCATTTACAGGCCAACTGTTCCTAAGACATGATTAAAAACGTTCATGTTTCCAACAATGTATACGTAACATATTCCTGTCATCTGCAGCATATTGATAGGAAACCTTAAACAGCAGATGCTCTGTGGGACTTTTAAACTGAAGTCCAATCTATACAGGAGACAGAACTTATAATGAGACATAATGTAGTTGTGAGACACGACATCACAGGCAATTTCCTGAAAGAAAGAGTGAGATTCAATCACTTGGGCTACTTTTGCAGTTACTGCTGAGGCATGTTAGTTGCTCTGTCAGAGAGGGAGATGCTTGTCAAGATTGTAAGCAAACTGAATTGCTGCCAACCGCTTACTCACGTACAACAGATGATTCTCATAGACCATTTGTTTTATTTATTTTCATCTTGTGCTTTGCTGTCTTTCTAAAATCCATGGCCTTTTACATTACGACAACATGACATTAGCAATTATTGCTGTTAAAGTGCTTCACATATAAGCAGAGCTCCCTCCCTGCCACGTTAGTCATCAGAGCTCAGCTCAGTTATTATCACTATCAGTTCTAGACATTCATATTCTAACAGCTTTAATTACCTCAGGGAAGTAATTTTTCAATTTTTGATTAAAAAAAAAAAGTAATTTTTCAGCTACTTGGAGTAGCCAGTCTTGTGTTACATTAAGTGGGATTTGACTCTTCCTGAAAAAATTCCAAGACATGGGAAAAAGACATTTAATAGTGTAAAGGTGGGTGATCACTGCCTCCTAACTGCTAGGCACAGAGAGATGAGGGGGATGAAACCCATGTTAGCTCAAGATTGCTATTTTCTGCAGCTCACAGGAAGTTAGCTTTCTTGTTGCCAGTCTGAGCTAACATTATGTAGCAGCAGCCTGAAGGAAAAGAAATACCCGACAGATAATGAGTTAGGTAATTACTCAGGTAATTACTAGACTCATTCAGAGTCCAGAGGCAGGACATGGACTGTCTAACCAGCAGCTCTTGGGCCTTCTGTCAGCCTCCATGCTGTGCAGTGGTTACTAGTTGTCAAAATTTATCCAGACTTCCTCATCCTGTCCTTTCCTGTTGGGATTGTTTGCAGCCTGCAGCCTCCATCTTGACTTCTAGGCTGATTGCACAGATTGTAACTCAGGGCAAATTTGGCAGAAGGTCTACAGGAGGGAAGGCAAGGAGGGACAGATGGGTGAAAGTGACATTGACCCAATTGCCTTGTCTGAACCAGTCAGAAAATGATAACGTTGTCCAGTCACTTTTCACATATCAAATAAATAAATCTAGTATTCCTGTTTTGGTTCTCCAGCATCCTTTCCACAGCCATGGGATGAGGGTTCCTGAAGTGAATGCTCCTCTGTATGATTATTTGGAGCAAGCCTCACTGTCAGCACCTTTACTTTTGTCTCCTCATACCTCCAGCCAAGCATCTCTCCCAGCTCAGACCCTTGCCACTGGCTAGCAGCACCAACTAGAAGGCGCAGCAAAAGCCTGTTAACATGGATTCCAGCCTGTGCCTTCCATCATCTGATGTTGATGTGCCCCACTAGCAAGCTGTACTTCACTGGTCGGGAACCAGTGCTCCACTATAGTCCAGGATGCTGCAGCAAGAAGCCACGAGAAATCATTCATTTTATTTGTATCATCTGGTGACGGAGGAAATAGAGGAATAAATTCCTCCTAAAAAGCATGGCTTTATTGTAGGGCATAATTCAGGACAATGACCTAACTGGAATCTTTTTCCAGGATGTCCACAGATCTCAATAGACTCCTGAAGTGGGTAAAGAATCTAAACTGTTTTTTTTGAAACACCACAGCTATTATCAAGAGCAAGACTGTATTCCAGGTGATTAGCATCTTGTGGACCACTTGGTCTTATCTAGGGCCATGTCTTAAAGGAGATTTTTAATCTTCTCAAGTGAAACATTTTAGGTTTCCATGGCAGTGAATTGGGAAAGGCATCACCAGTTTCAGTGTGGAACATGTGGGAACAAAATATGGTCCAAAGGATCATGGCTAGAGAAAGGAGAGAAGGTGGGTGGGCTGGAGCCTTCACATGCCAGAAAACAAGAGATACCACATTTTCCTTCTAAACCAATAATTTTAATGAGAAACTCACTTCAGCACTCAGAGATCTAGTCTCAGAAATGCAAAGGTGCAATAAAGAGTGTGTGGGCCGTATTCAAATGTTCTCAAAAGCAGAGGGAAATGAGTGTTGGTGGCAGAGGGACTGTCCATTCTTTCATTTCAGCTAGTGGCAATCAGCTTTTGAATTTTGGTGCTTTCTTGGCCAAGAAACCTTTCTGTTGATTTCCATAAGATTTAACCAGTCCATTGAATTGTCAAGAGATCTGTAATTTATAGAGGTAGTGTTTTGTGACTGATGCTTTTTTCTTTCTTTTTGTTTTGACAAATAAAAGTGAATAGCATTGCAATAATTCACACTCAGAAGAGCATTTTCACTGTTGCATTTAATACAGTTTCATTAAGTTAGCACAGTCCAAATGAAAATGTGAACAAGATACTTGTTGAAGATATCAAAAGCAAATTAAGTCTGAATCTGAAAAGGTGTTAGAGCTCTGCCTTTCATAAAACAGAATTAGTTCTGATTTGTCTCTGAAGTTTAAAATGACATGAATTTATTGTTGAAATATAAACCAGATGTTTAAATCCAGGCCTAATGCGATTTGTAAAGTGAGGAAACTTCATAAGGTTCAAATGAATATTGTTATTATGCTTAGAAGCTGAGGAACAGAACAGCATAGCACTACTGAATCCCCTTTGAAGTTTATGACCATGGGAGAGGTCAGGAATGGGGAAATAACAAAATACACAAAGTCCCAGAAAATGTTCATAGTTTTAGTAAACTTACAAAGGTAAATTTTGACAGGTGAGGGACGTCAATATTTTAAGCACATTATCTGAGACCACCAGGATTGGGTGTAAGTATGGACTAGCACTACAACGGCAGATGTCTTATTTGAGGGTTACAAATTCTTTCTTCCTTTGTTTGCATTCTTTTGTTTCTGTTCTTCACACTGTGTGGTGAATGAGTTTACTAAGCCTAATGTGCACACAACTGGCAAACAGAGTATATAAGCATTTGTCTAAATCGCTGAAACCCAATTTGGAAGTGTAACTATTTGTTCAAGAAGGTAATTCAGTTGCAATGGAAAAACACCATTCGGACCATCAAAACTAAATGACGAACTACAAAGCAAAAGCATCAGACACCCAGACAAGCAGACAAGATTTGATAATTAGGTCAGTCTCTTGGGCAGCTAATTCTGAGTTGAATCCTAAATTTTAGGCATCAGTTTTTGGAAAGGTTTGCTCTCTCAGCCACAGTTTTTCTTTTTGTAAAGCTGGAGTAGCAATACTTCTTTTCCTTACAGATATAGTAAGAGGATTACATCTTTTCACACTACTTTGGGTATGGAAAGTCCTATAAAAGCATTATCTGAAAATTTCAGACAGCTCTAATGTTATCCTATTACCCACTCAAAGAGGCAAGTAATGGATAATTGGGTTCCTACTTACCTTCATTAGGTAAAAGATTTCTCATTTAACTCTATCAATAGAAAGATTAAGAGTCCTTGTTACTCCAGGAGAATAAAGTTGCATAGGACAGAAGAAGTGAGTATAAAGCTCTGGTTGTAAACCAGTAGATCTGTTGCCATAAAGACGGTTCAGGCTATGAAATACACTCTCTGACCTTTGCAGTCATACTTCTAATTCAGTACATGGGGCCACATTGCTCTGTATCGTGTGAAGAAGAATAAAGTAGACCATTAATTGCATTACAAGTTTACAAGCTGACTTTGTATTTTCACACCTATCATGTGAAGACAGATTATGAGACTCTCCTGTGAGTTACAACAGAGCCAGTGGAAAGGCAGTTGGAGTTCTTGACTTCTGTGACCTCATTGGGTTAATAATTACTTATCGTACCGGGGCAAATTGTTTATGTGTTTGTTTGTTTGTTTGGTTGTTGTTTTTGTGTGTGTGTGGGGGGGGGTTGTTTGTTTGTTTGTTTTGTTTTGTTTTTTGTTTTTTGATTACACCACTGGTGTGTTTGCTGGACTACAGAAGACTTTTTTTACATTAGACTGCTATTTCAACAGAATCTGCTTTTCCTTTGTGACTTGCAAAAGTTTGGCCAAAGAAGAAGGGTAGAAATGAAGTTTTCAGCCTGATGCATGCATGTGCTAAGTTGAAAATCATGTACACATAAGTGAGGCTTCTTTTGGTTGTCACAGCCTGTGACACAACTGCACAGGCTTCCCACTGGAAACTTTCTGCTGTTGCCAGCAGCAGGTACTAGACCTAATTGATGATGGTTTCCAAAGACCCAAAGATGATTTATTCTCTACACCTATTGAGCAGAATTTTGATGCAGGGAAGCAGGTAGTTCTGCAACTCTCATTGCTTGCTTTGTCTTCTTTTATCCAGGAAGCATGTGGAAAAGTACCCAGCCAGCTTTCAGACAATGTTGGTGCTTTGTGACTGTGCCATGTCCATAGAAAACTCCATCTGACAGAGCGAGAATGTTTTTTCTACAGCTGTGCAATATTTTTAACCTATTCCCTGCATTTATCTGCAGTGACCTTACAAAAGTAATCTACCCTTACGGCTACAAAGCATAATTACTGTAATTCTGCTTTAGTTTTCCTTCCACCAGGGTTTCTCTGCCTCATGCAGCTCTAAAGTAGCATTTATCACCACACTTACTCCTTGGAATAAACTGATGTGGAGGTTACCGTAGGGCGCTGTCTGCCTACAGAGTATCAAGTAGACTGTAGCTTACCCTGTTAATTTTTAAAACCTGTAACAGAGACCCAACATTATGCTGCAAGGCCACCTTTCTGTGGCACCTCCCTAAAAGCTCTCTTTGTTTTGATACTATCCATATTTCTCAGGTTTCCACTGTCCTGTTCTGTAGCAACCAGTTTCCTGTTGCTGCTGGAATGGTGAAAAAGCTACATTCTTCTGGGTATTTCTGTCTGTTTTGAAATGACGAGGGAAAAGTTTCCCCCTGTGGTAACTAAGGAGCATGCTGTTTGGGTAGTGCTGAGGTTGATACAATCTGCATCTAGGTTTATCAATAGCCTCTCTGTTTATTTGTTCATCTTTACTGCTAAATATAAAGCTACCATACAGTGAGCACTTCAGGAATACCAGTAGCAAGCAACCAATAAGCAGCCCAAGTATATGGTATTGATAATGTCTGTGGTAGAGATGTCATAAACCAAGGTCATGGAGGGTAGTCAGGAGTTCACAGTTACCTTCATCTTTCTGTGAGCAAGGACTGAGAATACCTGCTGTTCTTACAGGTCATATCAAACAGCAGACACACCGTGCAAATGTAGAGGTTGCAACATTTGGTTTTCCAAAGAGTAGGTCAGGCACTGCCCCACAGCCTCATCCTGTATCAACACTTTATGCCCACTGCCCAGCAAAACTGCAGAGGAATGCACACGGGCAGAGAGCAGCCTCTGGACGTGAGCTTCCCTCAGTCCCTGAAGAGAATCTCCACACAGCCCCAGCTGGACCTCTCTGAAGACCTTGCTTTTTCCTTCCTCCTTTCTGGGTGTTCACTTTGCAGCCACTCTACTGTGTTGTTTACAGATTTAGAAATAATCCCTGTCAGTCTCTGAAGCGCAAATGAACTACGTTTTTTTGTGGTGTACTAGAAAACCCTTAAATAACTAGAACATTGTATTGGTGATGAGAAAAGAAAGCGTTTACATAAAGAACAGCTTGCCAAACTTTATAAATTTCCACTGCAATCAAGAGAGAAGAAAAGCCTTTAGATTCCCCTAGCACAAATCTTAATGATTATTCTGTGCTATTCGGAATATTTCCAGTAAGACACTAGGAAAAACATGGCTTGTAATCATCTCACAACGGAAGAACATTCGTATGAGTGAGGCAACATCAAGAAGACTGGGAATATATCAGTAAGCAGCAAAGGTCAGCGAGGTGGAAAATACATAATTATGGTGTGGTCTGTTTAATATCCATGGCTAGGGAAAAGTAGTGAGATTGCAAAATATTGGTCCTTTTTTTCTGATCTTATTGTAAACATCTTAAAAATAGAGATGGGTTAGGAAGTAGCAGTGTGCTTACAGAGCAAGGACCTAGAGAGCAGCCGGGAGAAGGGAAAACACTGCAAACCATGCTGCTCAGTTGGAGCATTATAATGATTTTCAAAAAAAACCCTTTCAAAAGTGTAGAGATGATCCCCTCAAGGAGGAGCTATAGCTCCCCAACACAGATTATGACACAGAAATGTAAAGTGTAGTTCAAAATAATCAATCATTTCAGTGGCACCCATCGATAAAAGGCAGTGACAAAAGGAAAGGGAGGAACATGAATAACAGTTCCTGGGTTTACGCATAGAGAACAAGACAATACATCTGCTTTAGGCTTTATGTTGCCATAAAGCCATGGATGCCTGAACCTCACCATGGAGAAATGAGCATATTTTATGCACCCAGGTACAAGTGTGAACCAATTCATGTTTTCCAGACTTCGCAGTATTGAATTATGCTGCTGTTTTTCAGTTGTAAACTTTTCAAATTTATGAACCGGACGTGATTAAACTACTCTGTAAAGGAGACAAAGGAGATAGTTTTCCAATTAAACAAAATTACTTCTTTAAGTCATTGTTCTAAGAGATCTGTGGTTCTGCTGGGGAGGATGGAGGATGCTTCATCATAAAGAAATACTGAAAAAAGCTGCTTTTTGGGGAGGGAGAAAAAGAATGTTAATAACATTTGTAGGTGATACCGAAGGTGAGAGGTGCTGTAAACACTACAGGAACAGAGAACAAAATAGTGCCTAGTGAGAAAAGTGTGTGCACTGGAAATGCAAAATGAGAATCAACCTGAAAAAAAATGCAGACAGGTATCTCCTGGGGAAATCACTCCTGAGCACATGCATTCAATGAGCAAGAGAAAATTGGGAAATGGTAGTGATTAAAGAGTCCCTGAGGTGAAGGTAGTCAACAAATTAGACAGTAGTAACAGCATGGGATGGAGAAACCCCAGTGCAATTCTAGGATACATCATGTTCCAAATATGGTCATTTCCTGGTCAGAGAACTAGTACAAAGCTTAGGTGCTAGAGATGACTAATGCCAGCAGCAAGCTGACACTGGATTTCTGGGGTACATCTGTGCTCTTTTTCTGCCTTACTGCACCATTGAGTTTCAAGGCTGCCGATTGATGAAAAGAGAGATTAATATCTCATGATGTGAAACACAACAGCAGCTTTCATAATTATTATTTTCAATCAAATCATCGTGATTTTCCTACGAGAAGAGAAATAATTAAGAAAAATAGAGGCCTGAACCACTACATTGCTTTTAAATGTATTCAGTTTGGACTTTGGGAGGAGAGCAATCATTTCTCTTTGTATTCCGATGGAAAACTTCCTCCTTCATACCCCCTTCACTATTTTTAGGAAAAAAAATCTAGCATCATAATCTAGAAATCATCTCAATAGTGAAGAATTGCAATCACCGGTATTATCAGGCAGGACCAAGGTAGACATGCACTGATTCAGTATGAAGGGCTGAATGCACAAATGCCAGATCGATCCCTTTGCACCGATAAACTCCCTGGTTCCCGGTAGAAAAAAAATATAATCAGATTACAAATTGAGTTAAGGAAACACTCTAATGTCATTCCAGCACTTTATTTTCAGCCCTTCTTGTAACTGGGAAATGCATCCTGAGACAAAGGCTGTTAAAATGCACTAGTCCAGGGAAGTACTTGAGCACGTTTAATGTTAAACAGCGAGCACCATGTTGGACTCAGGGGTGATCATCTGCCCTACTGACCACCTGCAGCTTCAGTGGGAAGGACCTTCCCAAGAAGCATCTGGGTAAAAGCTGACATCATCAGCCTGCTCCAGTAAAAATCTGCCACCCTCAAACGCCCAAAATGTGTTTCCTTTCCTCTAGAAAAAAATTTGCTTAAACATTGTCACTCTCTTTCAGATGAAGTCAGAAGCAGTTTGCATATTATCCATGACTAGTGTTTTCTTAAATTTACAAAGGGCAGAAAAAAAATAGTGCGTAAACATTTAATTTTTGCTTGCTTCTTTACCTGGGGCTGTCACAGTCCAAATTATAGTAGGGAGCCTGTTCTGCTAAGCTTTGCAAAATTGTTAGCCATCAAGAAGTTCAAGATCAGTGCTCTGACTTTTGAGAGCTCTATTTGCTTGTCTCTAACTTGTGCTCAGTCCTTATTCTGCAGTGAAAAAGAGTGAAAAAGAGCCTGTATGCAGTTTGGTGGGTTTTTTTTTCATTTCACACTGGGGAAAAAAAAGACACCAAAATCTCTACCAAAGAAGTGGAGTGACTTTGGAAGGGTATTTTTCCATTGGCCTTTGTCTCAGTTTGGATTTATGCTGCCCTGCCATTTGTGTCACTCATCCCACCCCATTTCTTGGGATGGCTGTCACTCTCGCAAGGAGAGCAGCAGCTTCCCATAAAGCCTGACGGAGCGACATGTTGTTAGGTGGTTTTTTAATTAGGTAATACATTCATAGAAGAGCTGTGGGCCACAGCTTAGAAGTGAACATACAATACAGCCCTCGCTCTTTTTTAACCCCACTGGCTTATTTTTATGTAAGAAAAGATTCTTCATAAGTGCAATACGGGAAGCTCATTATACAAGAGGAATAAAATTCGACTTTTTTTGTTGTTGTTGTTACTTTTGTTGGAGACATATCCTATATGGGGATCTCAACTATAAAGAAACCTTAATGTAAATGAAAGAAACAAGGGAATCAGGAAAAAAACTTAATTGGCTTTTCCAGATGTTTAAAACATGACGCCAGGACATACCTGTATCTAATGTACATGAGATGAGTTTCCAGTAAAGAGCTAAATGAAGGATCTTACAATGACATACTGAATCTGTAAAAGTTTCCAGGGCTTGGGTTTGGGCTAAGATGTTATGTTAAGGTAAATAGCCCACGGTAGCTATTAATACCAGTGGTACAAGGAGCGCTGGTGAGATTTGTTCTAGTCTTAACAAATCTGGCAAAAATCTCCCTAGGTGCAGAGCAAAATCATTTTCTATCTGGGATTCAGGAAGATCTTCAGAAAGACTTACACTCAGGCTGCAGAACACAGAACACAGAACCTAGATTTCTTTCCATCAGAATCAGTATCTGTCAGGCACATAAAGGACTCCGGCTGCTGATGTCCTAAGGGCAGTAACATACGGTCAGATCCTGTTCTCGGTTACACTGGTGTCAGTCAGCCCTTTGCAGTGATGCTTCTGAGAGCCCCATGTCTTTCATGTGGGCTTTGTCCTGGAACTGGTGAGGAGCATTCATCAGCGTACTTTGTCTCTTGCTGGCAGACACAGGAGAGGAGAATGACAGTAGAATGTTGTCCCTAACTCATCTGTTACCCACTTGGTCTCCCCAACAGCTTCCACTATATTGCTGTGTCACCATGGAATCTTATTTGTACTGCATTTCTTCTCTTTTTCTTGCTGTTTTTTTTGTATCCTGAGTACATTTCTGGAGCTTCATTTTACCCTGACTGCTTTGTGTGTGCTCTTTTGCAGATTACCTTGAGAAAGGGTTGTTTACAGTTGCCAGGTATCCTCAGAATTTAAGCTGCTGCAGCTCTTAAAAACATTAATTATATTTTCCAATGTTTACTTTTAATTTTTCTTGCTCTTCTGTATCAAGTTCCCTTAGTGTAACAGTATCTGAGCAGTCGCAAGTTTGACATTTGCTCGCTGACGTGCAGAATTTCCAATCAACTTCAGTGGATTTTAGATTACACCTTTTCTAGGGAAGAATCAGAGGTGCAACAAAGCTGGCTCAAATTGTAAGCAAATCAGTTATTCATTAGAAACATGCACTCTTGAACAGAGCAAAACTATTTCTGTAACTTTTCACTGAACTTAGCAGATTGTTTATCCAAAAAACTGAAAAGGTGAAACATTGTGAAGCTTTGAAAACAAATGATGAGAGACATTTTTCATTTCAGAATTGTGTCATTAGATGAATTTTGTTGTCACTTTAAAAAAAAAAAAAAAAAAGGAAATATAATAGATTCCATTTGCTAAGAAAAAAACCCCAAAAGAATCATTCTGGGTCAATTCACAAGTTTGCTTGTTTGCTTAACTGCTACAAAATATCCCAAGCCATTATTTATTCCCAAGTACGGCCATTCTGACTACGGTTTGCATGCAGGAGCATAACATTTTTGAAAAATACTATTTGAAGGCTGTGGGTTTTGAAGCAGACACATATTTTCATTCTTTTATCCATCAGGATAGTTCAGTTAGATTCAAGAGTACTTTTTCTTTTTAATAAGGTGACTTGCTGTGTAATTGATTATCAGACCACATTTGTGAGTTTGTTTGATTAATGAGGAAAAAACCTCAGTTCTTAAACAAAGCTGCATCCTGGGTGCTTTCTGAGCAGTATCTGAAGGGCTGAGTTGAAGCTGTCAGGACTGGAAAAGGTCAAAACCACATTTTGAGGGCCCTGGTCTGAAAGCCGTTACAAATTCTGCTATGGTATGCTTTTTTTGCACATTAGTTTTAATGGGATAGTACTGGTTTGTGAATGCCCTTTGCCCAGATGCTGCTTACACTGTAGTTTTTATTGCATAGCTGTTTTAATGTGATTTTTACTGCTTTATAAATACACTTTTCACCATTTTTCCTTGATATCATGGCTGTAGCAATATGCTTTGCACATTACCATTACTTCTGTCTTAAAATCAAGGTTAAAGCAATCACAGTAGGGCTTTGCAGAATGAACAATAATTGAAAATGCATCTAGCAGGATGCTGTTGATATTCTATAAACAAACAAAGCAGGATCTTTATTCATTATTTATCACTTGTTCTTTGTGACATTTCTTTCCGTGACATATCTTTTTCCTTTCACATACCTGAGCCAAAACATATGTCAGGCCAGATGCATGCATTTATCTCACTCCTTTTCTCCCACCTTGAATCGGAATCTCTTGCTCTGCTTAGGCTCTGTCTGGTCCAGCACCAGCCGCTGCCGCCTCACTTCATCTCGCAATACACTGCTGCGTGTTCACCCCGCTTGTCAGGCTGCTCTTTAGCCCATGTTAAGTTCTGCGCCTGCTGGTAAATGGCTGCTTGTTCTCAGTCCAGCTCTTCTGGGTCTAGCTCAGCAGCATCTCTGCCACCAGGAGTGCCTGAGGATATATTGAGAGTTTTATGCAGCTCTGACTCACATCTACTTTTTATACCAACTGAATCCTTAGCTAACAATGTTATGTTTGCTTGCTTTTCTCTAGTAGGGATGAAGGTTAAATTAATTTTCTTTGGAGTTAGTTCAGAAGAATATAGATAAATTCATTTTTGCCTATCCCCAATTTGTTCCTCATTTATTCTACTCCTAGATTTAGCAGTAGGCTTTATTTTTATTGTTGACTTTATTTCTGTACTGAACCAGAAGTTGCTTGTAAATCTCTTTCTCCTTCACAGTATCATTTTGATTTAAAATACATTTTATTCCTATTTTCCTGTATGAATTTTCTTCCCAGTCCATTTCTCTCATATTTTCTTCTGGTTTGGAAAATTCACCCTGGTGAGGTCCATATGTATATGTGTTTTGGTTGGAATGCTTTCCTATTCTCTCATGACAGAGGACCTAAAAGGGCAGAGATCCCTGTTCCTCAAAGAATGGCCAATGTCTCATGGCCAATGACTCATCTGACCTCCTGCATCATCACCAAGTCACAGTAGACTTGTCCTGGGTGTGTTGCAGTACCTTTAGCTTAGAAATACCTTTACTGAAGTCAGTGGAAAAATGGCTGCTGACTTGAATGGGACGCATGTTTAAAACTATACTCTGTCACACCAAGCTGTTCTATTTTTACCTTCCTTAAAAAAAAAAAGAAGGAAAAAAAAAGATAAATGATCCTTCTGAACAGAATTGTTTTAATATTCTTTTTTCTCTCCTTGATTGGATATGATTTGGGGCATAGCTTTGCAATTCTGTGAGTAGTAATGTCTGACTGTCCTTTGCTCTTTCTTACACAGTGAAGCATGCTGGTCTATTTCAGTAAGATTCTGCTATGTACATATCTTCTGATCTGCAAAGAAACTAATTTAATTCCAAATTAACTGCTCTCAAAAGTACCTTTTTTTTTTTTTTTCATTTTAACACATTGCAAGGCTACAAGTAACTGTAGTCCTATTTTAATGAGAACAATTGAAGGAAATACCATAGATAAATGTCAGTGCATGTCAGAGTTAGGATTGAATGGATTAAAATTCTTTTTCTTCCATTGAGTTATATATTTTCATCCCACATAAATGTTTGTTTGTTCAAATATATTTGTGTTAGGCCTAATAGGTTATACAGTCTCCTGCAAATGACATTCTTATGATGTTCAGAGCCACCTTTGCAAGATATCTGGAAGGGATACAAATTACTATGCAGTGCTTCTAATACAGAGCGTACATTTAAATGTAACATGTTCTGTTCCTCCTGATGCTTCAAAAAGGCTGTTTCTTACTCCTGTTGGTGAACATACTACTAGTGACTTAAGACCGGATGACTGCAAGACCAGATCTTGTGTAGAAGGTGTAACTTTTTTCCTCTACTTGGTAGACTGTTTACCTCTATAGTAGCTGGCACAGAATCCCATGCTGTTAGAAACCACTAGATATTCTAATGTAACACATCTTAATTTCCGAGGTTGTGATTCTGAGGTAGGGCCAGCTTTGGGTATAACAAAGCAGGCAGTTGCCCCAGGGCAGCAGTCTAATGGCAGCAGCAAAGAGCCGTTCTGCCTGTGCTGGAGGATTCGGGAGGCTTACCTGGTAGAGCAGCAACTATTCCCTAAGCAGACAGACTCTGCTTTTCCTCTGGCATTGTTACACATCCCCATCCTGCTTCCTTCAGCTGGTTCTCTCTCCACTTACCACAGCTACAAATGAACCAATACAGAGGTAAGAATACAGATGTTGCTGGGAGGAGAGGATGAGGCAGGGAAGCTCTGTGACAGATTGCTGCACAGAGGGTGGAATGGGAAGCCAGGAAGAGAGGTGCTTCAAAGTTTGACTGGTTTAGTGAGGAAGGAAAACAATACCAAGATCCCATCTGTATTCGTAATTCCTCTCCAGCTTCTCTTTGTTCTGGCCACTGATCTTCACCTTAGGTTCCTCCAACTGTTGTGATCCTCCTACTTCATCCCCTCCAGTTGTTTTGTCCTTATTTTTGCCTGCACCGCTTAAAAGCATTAAAATTACTGCTTGTCTCTGTGTTCATCTCTTCCCTGATGTTTG
Source organism: Chloroceryle amazona (assembly GCA_027560015.1). NCBI lineage: Eukaryota > Metazoa > Chordata > Aves > Coraciiformes > Cerylidae > Chloroceryle > Chloroceryle amazona. The sequence continues at coordinate 222,510 of JANHFX010020209.1, forward strand.
CATTCTTCAGTAGACACAGTCAGGTTTGTTCTGTGTTTGTCCAGCAGTTAACAAAAATGAAGGGGTTTGATGTCAAGGGCTTACAGAAAATAATTTTGGCAATAAATATTAGGATAAAGTGTTCAAATATTTCTACACCAAGATCTTTTCCAGCTCGAACCTTGTTACGAGTTTAAACAAAAGCATTTCATCAACGTGTTACTTAAAGAAGGTTTGCTGTCATGTTCAATAGGGGAAGGCAAAACAGTTAAGGAGTCTGCACACATCTTTATTTGAATTGTCACATTCTGTCCTGGTTTTCTGCAGAGTCCTCAGTCTGTTCCTTGTTCTTGAAGCCTGTAGAAGGCACTTCCTAGCTTTGAGTAAAAGCCCACAACCCTGACCACTTCCATAAATCACCAACCTTTCACATTTATCATCTTAACGAAGATTGCAGATTTTATTCTTCTCTTTTCTTCCCTCTTTAAACATTCAGAGCAATTTAGAGACACCACCTTGACTCATTCTTAGTTAGATAAGTTAGAAAGGTAGACTTTCATACTGTGCAATAAAGGATGTCTCACCGTGCACATGCTTATCACATGAATATTAGAACTGATTTCAATTCTGTGCATGGCATGAAAGCACATGGATATTGAACAAGAGTAAAGTTAGTATTTTCTAAGGCTTTCTATACTGACCTTTACTCTGACCTGTATATCTGAATTATCTAAATCAAAGTTATAGCTGTCATCGCATTTGATTGTATCTGGTTTGTATCTTAGGCAGAGTGCACATCCCTCTGTCTACATTAAAAATAAAACCAGGACAAATAGTTTCATGACCTTCAGTTAATTTTCTTACACTGGCTTAGAAAAAGCAGGACCTACTTCACAGCCGTATTCCCATGTATATTATTTCCACACATTTTCTCCAAAAAGAATGACATGAACTACATTATTTTTAAGATCTGTAGCTCCATGAACAAGAACAAAGACTCTCTTAAGTACTCATCCTAATAAGACCATGGAACTCTGTGGTAATTTCATTTCATTTTTTGACGTAGACTTTTCTTCAGACTGCTCTTCTTGCATATAGGTCAAGTATCACCAGAAGAAAAAGAGTGATCAACTTCAGGTTATGTAAATAATGAAGATCAAGAGAAGAATAATACATCTCTTCATTTTTTTCAGAAAATTGAACTAAAAATAATCAAGACAGGAATAAAAGAAATCAGATTCATCAAACTCTTCCCTTACGTTTTTCGAAGGTAGGAACAAATAGGATTTGAGTTTGGTTTTTTGGTTGTTATTTTTTTTTCCCCCGACTTTCATTCAGTCTGATTGCTTCTGCATACAGTGAACTGAAATGAAGGAAAAGCTTCATTAGTATCATGACATATAGTTTGTGCCTAAGTTCCATAATTCTTCCAGGTCTGACAAACGAAAAAGACATGCTTTTTGGTCACAAGGATAGAAAACTAATTAAGTTTTCTTGGAAAATGACTGCAAGCTTCTCTGAAATGAGATTATTTTTTTTGCAGCTTTTGAATTATTTCCAGTTACAGTCTAAAAGTTACAGAAACGAAGACAGAACCAAGCAGAGCAGAACATTCTTGTAAGAATATCTACTCTGCCTCAGAGAATTTGTTTGTGCATCTGATGGTAACATATTTGTACTTATGCGAGCCTCAGCACCACAAACTTCTTTTGAAGTAAAGCAACTTGTAAAACTAAGGAGCTGCCAAGGTTGGCTAGAGCTGTTAAGCTGGCACAACAGAAGCCCATCCAGTCATACCTGAGAGCAGAGAGGCTGTTTGGCTGCTCACATAGTGCCAGTCTAAATTCAAGTGTGAGTCAGAAACGTTAGTTTGGGGTTTTAATCATATCAACTACCAGCAGGGTCAATGGCTTTGCAGCAAGAGACCTGTAAGTTGAGTATTGCTGCACTCTTAAGCATAAATAAACTGCAGGATGCACCATAGGTAATTTGCCTCCAAAAAAACACAACTAGAAAAAAGAAGAGGAAAGTTTGATGATTTTCTAGGGCTCAACCCTGCACTATTATTACAGCAATGCTGTCATTAAAATCAGTGAAGGTTTTGCCTCATTGGATAACATCTACAGGAGCAGGATAATAGTATAAGAGATGGTAAAGCATATATGGAAAGAACTAATTTGTTCTTGAGGAAGTCAAGCAAGTCGAACAGTTCTATCACCAGTGACTTTTGAGAATTTTCAAAAACTTGAGTTTAAGACCTTGGTGACAATGCCCTCATGGCAGCAGCAAGCGTGGAATAAAATCGCCTGGTTTCACAGAATCACCAAATCCTCTGGTCTTGGCACTGGGTACCACAGAAGAGAAACTGGTTCCATCTTCTCTGCACCCTCCCTGCAGCACATTTTTCTTGTAGCTGTTATGGCTCTCAAGGGTCGTTATGGATTCCCCCACTTTTAGATTACCCACTTAAATCCCTTCCCCCAGCCTATCTCGGCAGAACAGTCCAGTTTCACTGAACAGATCCAGTATGACCGGATCTCTGTTCTGAACTTTGCTTACTCTTGCCACTGTCTGGCCCTTTACATCTGTGTCCAGCCTTTGTGGTTTTCAGTCTTATTGCCTTCACTTAAATGAGCAATAAAATGTGTAGCAATATATCCCACTGCTTGGAAATCCCACAAAGAAAACCAGGCTTTTCTTACAGAAGTAAATGGAATTTAGCAGCCACATGAACATAGCTCTGTTCATTCTCAAAAAAAAATTATTTCTTCCTGGATTTCTCCTGCTAGAGGAGATAATGAAAATGAGCCTTCAAGACTGAACTTCAGTCTCACAGACTGACTGCAGTACAGGAAGCATTTTGTTATGCAGGAGTATTGGGATGTTTAGTATTTGGATAAGGCTTAGTAGATGTGTTTCAGCCACTTGGCACACCGCGTAGTCTTCTATTGTGCATTACATTGTACAAAAGTGTATTAGGTCTGACTGACTGGAGTTAATTTTCCCCACAGCAGCCCTCCCAGTGCTGTGCTTTGCATCGGGAACTGGAAAGGTGCTGATAACAGTCCTGTGCTGTGGCTGCCACTGGGCAGGGCTCACCCAGCACCAAGGTGTTTTTCAGCATTCCCCCTGCAGTGGGATGGGGTGGACAAGATCTTGGGAGGGGACACGACTGGGACAGCTGACCCAAACTGACCAAAGGGATATTCCGTACCATATGACGTTTGCTGAACTGTAAAAGCTAGGAAAAGGAGGAGGGGGGCATCAGCTTGTCCTCCAGAGCAACAGCTCTGTGGTTTTTGAGTCCTGCTTCCTGAAAAGGTCCAGGCATTGCCTGCTGATGGGAAGCAGAGAATAGATCTCTTGCTTCCATGCGTGGCCTTGCTTTGCTTCTTCATTAAACTGCTTTTGTCTTAGCCCACAAGTTCCATCTTACTTTCTTCCCTCTGGTCCATCTGAGAGGAAGGGGGGAAGTGGTAGAGCAGCTTAGTGGGCACCTGGCATCCAGCCAAGGTCAAACCACAACAAAAAGATAAAAAAGAATGAGAAAACTTCTGGGAATTTGGGGTGAGGGAGGTTCCCTTTTTGGCTGGCAGTGGTGGGTAACAGCAAAATGAAAACTTCATGAAAAAGATGCTACCTGATGTTTTTATTAGCTTTCATTAAGCAAGGTGCGAGTAACTATTCTGAACACTGGAGAAGTACATGTTGTGAAGCACAGAGAAGGGGCATTTTTTAACAAAGACATATTATAGCAGTAAAGCTGCTGTCTTGTAGTAGTATCAAAGAAAAGGTCATCTAGTTTTTGATGAAAAAAGTGTGAAGTCCTTTTTGAGAGGCTGATGAGTCATGGAGTGGAAGTAGTTGAGCAAGGATTTGAGGATGATTTCTAGGAAGATCTGTGGGACATTCATCTTGGCCTGATAGCCCAAAGAGTGGCTGGGTAAATTGATTTCACTGGGAATCACAGACGAAGTAAAGAATATTACGTTGCCTGTTATATAGGAAAAATGAGACTGTTTCAAAACAATTAATGCATTCAAAGGAAACGTTTAGCAGTGCAGGGTGAGTAGCTTCTGGAGAGTTGGGGTTCTACCGTTTTATTAAATTATTTCTGAGGCATTAAGGGTGGATCAGCATTGTGACAGACTCCAGGCAGCTTTGAGATAAAAAAAGCTTTGAGCTAAAGTCAGTCAGTGAAATAAATTCTGAATAATAGCTTACATGTCTGAACATTAGCAACAGAAGCACGCATGCAGATGAACGTAAGGTTGGTTGTATGTGCAATATGATCTTAGTTCTGTGTTAGTTTTCAAGGATCTTGCCAATAGTTTTGGTTTGGAAAGGAAGAAATAGTATAGGATGCTGTGACTTTAAAGACCGTCATTGCAAGCACAGAGGCCTATCTGGTTTGTGTCCTTTCACGTGTACTTTACATTTTCCATTATGTCTGCAGATATGAGGCTGTTGCTCTTACACACAGTGACTTGGAAGAGGGCACAGAATAAAGCTGAGTTCCTGCACTGACATTGAGCACTGATTGCTGGACACCCTCTGGAGAGCTCACACAAAGTTTCAGTAAACTGAGGACTCCAGCTAATAGAGCACTTCTCCCTCTTGCTCACAAGTGGCAGTTCATAAAATGTGTAATTACAAATAGCAGAAGAGGAGAGATCACTTATGAAATCCTACTGCTTATGGTCAGCAGTTGAAGAAACGAATTAAATTGAACAGGCACTACCATTTAAATATCCATTTTGTCCACAACCGTTTGAGCACAAGTTGGCAGGAGGGTTAATGTGGTTTAACTTCTCCCAGTTCTCTAAGAATACTACCTAAGCTGTCAATTTAATGCAGAAGTAACTTGGTTTTTCAACACAGTAACAATTTCCTCTCTCCTGAGTCAGTATTGGATTTTCCTTCCTTACTTTCATAAAATAGCTGTAAAGACAAACCTCTTGGTAACTACCTGATTTCAAAACATAAATTAATTACTAGGCATATTAAAATATTTTCTATTCTGTCTACCATGCAAAAATTAACACTGCATTATATTACCTCTTGGCTTGATTTAAAAAATTGTATTGCTGCTGTTGTTTTGTAAAGTTGGATTTCTATTCCTCTATTCTTTCACCTGATAGAAGGTGTACTGTAAATGGCACATCTAATTCAAAACAAGAAAAATGAAAAGCTTATGTGGACAACAACAGGAACAAGTGAATGCTTCAAAATTCAATTATGGCTGAAAGAAAAAATGTTACACTGGGGACTGTCTACTGCAAAATAGGGGGACATTTTCGGTGCAACAGACATATAACTTCTTCAAAGAATACCGCAGTTGTCATCACACTCATTAGATTGTGTTGAGAATGCAGTCGCATGATTATATGGAAAAATATTTTTCTTTTGATTTAAAGTGGGGGAGAAAGGACATGATTCAGTATTTTTAAAGCAAAAAGCTGTATAACTGAGTGTCTCAAGGGCATCATTATGCTCATAGAACTTTTTGATTCTAGAGCTGATATTTCAGGCTGCATTGTGTACCCAACACTTGGAAATCCCTACCATCTAAGACCTGGTCCTACATTTCTTACACAAAAAATCCTCTTAATTCGGTGGCAGCTTTGCATGCAGAAGGAATTCACAATAAACTTCTCCTAATTGTTAGTTAGTGGCTTTTGTGAAGTGAGCATTCTCAGTTCAGTTCCCTCCATGGCTGCCTTTGGCAGGGACAGTAACCAGCAGCACCACAGCTAGTTGTGGCTGCTATCGAAGCTGCTATGCAGTAAATGAACAGGTACATATGGGTATGTATATTCACACAATGAGAACAGTACTACCCTGAGTCTCATTAAAAAATATCCTTGGAAATATCAAAACTATTGACAAGTAATTTAACATGCTGGTCTGAGAACTAAGAAGTAGGGGACATTCTTCATTACTCTGCCAGTTCTAGAAGACTTCTAGAAATGTTTATGTAAAGGCTGCTTTATTGAAAACTGTGATGCAGCTTGTCTCACATGAATGCCATCACTATGTTACCTGTGGAAGAAGGAGCTTGAAAATCTGTTCTATTCAGCGTTTACACGGGTAGAAAGTAAGATACTGTGGGAGGAGACAAATTAAATTTGAGCTTGATTACTTCATACTGAAAGCTGAAGAAAATCAAAGGAGAAGGGGAAAAATTAGCTTGTCTGTTTTTAATTTACTGCTTTGTTGGTTTGAGCAATAGCCAATATACCTGTCCAACGACTTAAGTAGATACTGTGTTGGGCCTTTTCTGGTACCAAGCGAACACATATCAGCAGTTTGCGCTTTTTCAAATACGGATGTTCTCTCGGATAAAGCGTTAGTTATATGCTGTAGCTGTGCATATGACTTCCTACAAGATGCAGACTTTGGGCTTTCTGTCAAATGTCAACATTAGTTGACAAGGTAAATTCTTGCTCTGTAAACGACTTGACGGACTTGTCTCTCAGAAGTGACTATGAAGGCTGAGAATATAGTGTATACAATATGATGATGGAAGGAAAGAGGGAGAGGATTAATTCTTCTACTTAACATCTTCAACATCTGGCAGAAACTGGGAAATGACATCTCTTATAGAACACAGGGGCAGAATCATTTCTGAATAAGTGGTGTGATGGGAGCTGTGTCTTACAGCTGTGGCAGTCTGCTAGCAAGGGAACCTTCTTCAGTCCTCTTTCAGGGACTGTGCATGGTGCAGCAGAGATCACCGAGTGAAAAACAGCGATAGTGTGCTAAGATGCATTTTTGGAGGACACGAGACTGAGCACCAGAAAGCCACAGAGATGGATTTTTCACAAGAATGTGTCCCTGTCCAGAGCAGTGATCGATCTTCACCTAATAAGGTATAAAGCACAGTCAAGCGTGCATATATCATTCCTTGTTTGCTCTATTTGTACTGTACGTGGATGGGATTAGAGTACTTTGGACACTGGTTATGTCAAAGAGAAGAAATACTGCAGGTTTAAGATAAAGAAGAATGCTCCTGTGCTATAGGCAAAACATTCACTTCCACCGATTTTCAGTCAGGAACAAGCTTCAGACAGCAAATATTGCCTGGAAGAGGAAACATACTATTTCTCACCAGATAATTTTAAAACAATGCCCTGTACTAATTGATGGTGCCCCTCGGTGAAAAGTACCTGATACAAAAAACATACTGAGGTGGAAGCTCCTTAGCAGGAATCAGAAGTCTTCAGTTCTTCTACTGGCTCTTGTGCTCACTCATCGTGAAGTTGAGCCTTTTATTTAAACCCGGTGTACGTGCCGCAGCTTTCCCATGCACCTTAAGGTATTTAATAGATAGGTCCATCTTTAAACCAGTCAGGTATTTTGCCTCTGCGTTCCAGTTGGGTCCTCGGCTAAATGTGTTGGTTCATAGGGTAAATGTTACCATATTACTCATCTGAGGCATGAGGGAAACCAACAGACTGAATAAGTAAATTCAGGAAACCTTTAAGATTTTTCACCATCTCTTTGACCACAGCAAACCACTGTGCTTTTAAGACTGGAGCTCATTTGACTGGCTAGGGGGATTAGGCCCACCCACTGAACAGCATGATCAGCAGAGATGATTGGTAATCAGCCTCCAGTATCACAGTGAAGTCAATTCCCTCAAGTTCTGCCTAAGGTTCTTGTATCAAAATGCTAGAGATGCACAATTACAAGCACATCAAATCATTCTACTGAATCTGTTTCTTACATTGTGAAATTATATCTTAAACCCTGTAGCCTCTGTAGGCTACATTTTTGTTGGAGGATATGATAATGATACTATGAAAATTACAACTTTTCTATATGTGTTTTATATGGAGAGAGGGAGAGAAGGTCAGTCACCATGGTGAGCTTTACCTCGGTGCGGTATCACTGGCAGCCTCTGAAGCCAGGGATTGCTAGTCAGATGGCTTAGGTATTTTAATAGGGACCAACATGCTAAATTAACATTTGTGTAAGTGGCTTTTAAAAGCCGCCAATGCTTCTCTGTATTTTTTTAGGGTATTGCTACTATGTGGTAAATTTCGTCCTTTTTTCATCTAATAATAGACTTGCTGAGATATATATTATTGTAGTTCTGTACAATGTGTGTGATTTTGTTTTAGACACCTACATCTCATATCTGGCTTCTCTGGGGAAAGAAAAAGAAAACAGAGGAAAAGAGGGAAATGGAAGGGGAGGGGGAAAGAATGAGACAAGCAAGAAGAAGGGGAGGTAGTGAAGGAAAAGGAAAGAAGTGGGGGAAAAGGGAATTCTCCCCTTCCTTCCTAAGATTGTTACCTGTAGCCCATTTGAACAGAAAACTCTTAGGTTTGAACTATGGGACCAACGTGCTGCTAGAAGAGGAATAAAAGGGAGAGAGAACGACTCCTCAAAGAGTCAGAAAGATTCTGAGGGAGGAGGACGTTGCCACTTTGCTGCTGTTCCCTTCATCTGTAAGAGCACATGGTGGCTGTCTCACGTGCAGTTCGTATCTGAGCTCTGCCCTGATCACACCAGTAGCAAATATGCTTAGTGCAGAGAAACACACGTGCTCCTTGTGATCCCACTGCAGCAACACAGGCCTATCATTGGCAATCTAGCCTTCCTGAAGTGCCTCTTGAAGAGAAGAGGCTCTGAGAATTAATCAGGGCTTTCACTGTGGTGGGAGAATAATGCTTTAGAAACAAGATTTTTAAGTAGCTTGCTATTTTTGTTTGATTTTGTTCTTTGTTTGATAGTGATTAATTTGTTTTCTGGAAGGGACAGACTATCACCTGTGTAATCACAGCCCTTTCCACCCTCCAGTGTTGATGGGTGAGCCATGTGAAGAGACATTCGTCCCCCAATTCAACCTGCAATTAATTCCCTTACTACAGGACTAGGATTATTTGTGTTCTTGTGGCAATATTGCAGATTGTGTCAATTCCTCGCCCAGGAGCATAAGCCTGAAACAATGTGAGAGAGGAGGAAAGCGAGGGAACACTGTGACTTGAGTCCAGACCTCTGAATCTGAAGTCACAGAGATGCTACTAGCCCTCACTGCTACAGAGACTGCTCCTGTGTGTACTGTCAAGTGTATACTAGATTCATTTGCAGGACTGAGACTTCAAATATGATCCCCCTGATTACAAACCATCTTGGAGGACACGACGTAGTTATTACAGAATCACTGTAGTGTTGTCAGGCACCAGAGGTACCAGTTGTGCTCCCCCTGCTGAACTGAAGGATGATAGAAACATGACTTAGTTAATGTATATATAATCTCAAATGCGCATGACACTTCATGGGCAGATAATAGACAGAGAACCATAGGCAGGTTTTGTGTAAGTCTGCTTCGATCTCTTGTCTCCTTCTGTGCCCTGTCCCATGTTGCTCATGAGCTGGGAAAAGGCAGGATGCGCAAGGGATGTGGTATGTATTGAGTAAATAAAATGAAATGGTATGTCTGACATTTGGGGCGATGCTGAAGCATCATTTTCCAGGCACAGCTCCTACTGAATTGCACAGGGAATTACATACACAATTCCTGGCATTCTAATTCGCTGCTATTATATGACCACCAGCTGCAAGCTTAAACCTACCGTGATTTCTTTTCTAGAAAAACACAAGCTGAAAGGTGGAATTAAACTCCTTGTGACGGGAGCCACCTTCTTAATATATTTGCACAATATCTAGTGCAGTGGGGCACTAACAACAATAGGAAATTTCAGCTTTTAATTTTAATCTTCAGTCTTCCAGGTTAGCACTTACCATTAAGGTGACTTAACTCTTTGCATGTAATTACAGTCTGTAGATCTTTGAAAAGAATTGTTTCTCATGAGTTTTCTGAGTGGAATAAAATACTCTTATTAGCCTGTAACCCTTTTTAAATCCCTCTCCCATACGGTATTCATGTGGCATCACATATTACAATATAGGATAATACCCTGGATAATATGTGCTATCATGAATATCCTTACTTGATGAACAGGGTAATTAAGATCTCCGTGCATGGTGCATGACTACGTGTGGGCAACCTATTGGCATAATTTGTTATGATTAAATCAAAATAATATATGACAAAAATAAGAGTTCTACCAGCATATTCTGATATTTTAATCCATTCATGTTTGGGAAGAACTAAAATATTAATAAGCAGAAAAAGAAAGTATTCAAATTCATTCTAGCAGGAAAAAAAATACAGTTTTTCCCTCTTTTTTTTCGTTACCTGTTGACTTCTGGGACAGATGACAACTTGATACATTTCCCTGGAGGGTAACATCTTGTGTTCCAGAATACAGGCTTTCATTAAAAAATGATGACTTGGAAGGTGATGTTCATATTCATGTGAACAGAATGCAGGTGCTCTTCTTTGCCAGTGCCTGCAGACAGCCTGCAACAATCAATGTCACAAACAAAACCCCGCAGCTGTACCAGCTGATAGCAACTTTAAATGTCAACAAGGAGGATTTATTGTCAGCGTTCTTGTTGTTGTTGATTCCAGTGCAATAAAAAATATAGGGCCTCTGATCAATAAGATCCTCTTAAGTCATCAAATCCAATCTAGTGCTCTGATGAATAACATCCTGTAGTCGCTCAAGCTCCATCTCAAAGTTAGCTACACTTTTTGCCCTTGTTGTTCTCAGAATGAGTCGGCTTCACTCGATGATTTAAAAGCTTCTTCTAATTTCCAGCCTATGTGCACAGTTTTTACTCCATGATTTTGATGACAAAAATCTCTTTTGTTTTAAATGCTTCTTAGCTACTCTTGCATATTTATCTCTCCCCCTCACAGGCAGCAGCTGCATCACCTCTCAACCTTCACCTTGCCTGTCATGTGACAGGCTGCATATTCCTGTGATGATGGTAACAGCTCTTCATCTCTTGCACTTTGAATCACTTTCCCTGAACTTTACACAGCATTCCAGGTGAGGACTTAACGCAGCCCTATGCAACAGCATCAACACTTTCAATATTTCCACCTCTTTTCCTCTACAAGCACTGCTTGTGGTATTTTCTAGACATATTTGGCAGCTGACAGACATTCTCTAACTTTCACTAGTACCCACATCCTTTCTCACCTCAGTGATTTCCAACTGATGAGCTCACAGTTTACAGCGGACATTCACGACATTGATCCTGCAGCGCGTTACCTTGCATTCTGAATAACTTCCCACTCCTGCGCGAACTTCTTTGTTTATTGCTCTTTGTTTGCTGCCTCAAGGGCACAGGGAAGCTGGGCTCTGCTTTCAGTGGTGCATGTTCAAGGAGCAGAATAGACAGGAGGAATTTATTTGTATGGAAAAAAGGGAAGGTCATGAGGAAGATGAAGGCAGCGCTGAAGGATGCTGCTTTTCTCTAACAAAAATTAGCTAAATTAGCCTTGCTCTCCAGAGTTCCTTTTGCTGAGGGAAAGGAAAGATGAAATGATGACAATTTTAACAGCAAATGACATTCTGCTTCGGAAGGAGTTGTTAGTCCTGAATTATTGCTGGACTGAAGAGCTGAGTATAGCAATTGTAAGTTTTTTCACCTTCGCGCATTACTGTATTTTTTTAGAATTTTTCCTATATTATTGATGGGAAAACCAAGCTGGTTTTAGAGTAATAATGCAAATTCTTCCTAGCCCAGAGTATGCCCCGTTTTATTACATATCCTACAATCAATTTTTAATAGAAGTTTTAATTACATATTACTTTCTTAAAGAGGACAAAGAGTCATAAAGAGGGCTTTAGAGTGTTGATGGTGCTTATAGCAATTTGGTTTCTTTTTAATTCTCTTCCATCCCCATTATCACTTCCCTGTAACCATTTTCAATATTACTAAGGAGCTTTCATTCAACTTGACATACATTCAAAATAGCTAACTAAAATTAATACATTCTCATCTATGCTGCTGGATTTTGAATATTTATTAACCTGAAACCTGCAAACCTGATATAATGGGAAGGAAGAGTCTTTCCTCTCTTTTCATAAGCAAATTCTCTGGTAAATTGTGACAGAAAATACTCAGTCCTCCTCATTAATGAATCTGTCTCACACTTCACATGGCATGTGACTTGAACAGTGAACGATGGCTTTGCAGCATAGAACAGAAATATCTAATGATTTTCTGAGCTTCTTGAATTCCAGAGCTGGCCATTTGATCATTTTACAAAGATGACAATTGTCTTGATAACTCTGATTAAAATGGAACAAAACATATTTATAACAATAGTTTATTCTAAGCCTAGGGATAAAAATGCCTTTCTGCTGCCAAGTAGTCATCACCCATGGCATGTAATTAGCAACTTGCCTTCCACTGGTTTGAAAGATGTTACTACATTATATGCAGATAGTAGGATTTTTTAGGATAAGGTATTGAAAATTAGATAAAAACTACTGAAAAGAAACAATAAATGCATTTTCCATCTTCAAGCTAGTAAATTTTTAGAGAAAATGCATGGCTGATTTCCCATACTGTTTGCTACAGAATAATCTTTAAACACTTTGCAAATTAAGGGTATTATAATAACATGAAAAAAATGTAGTACAATTATAAACTTGAATGGTGATTTTTTGTTCTTTTTCTTCTTCTCTGAGACAGTCTCTTAGTTGAGTTGATTTTCTTTTGACCACATGTGTTTCTTAAGTCCTAGGCCACATTTTTCTCTTCATTATACCGATGAAACTTGTAAAGAAAGCTTGTTCCATTTTAACTACAGGGAGAAATGAGATCTTTGCATTTTAACATGGAACAGCATTAGCTGGCTTCAGACCATGTCTGGTTTAGGACAGTGTGATATGATCTTGTAGACCCCACTGTGCTACGCCACAGTTTTCCACTGTGAGGATGACTGAGCACTGGCACAGGTTGCCCAGAGTGGTTGTGGGGTCTTCATCCTTAGAGATAAAACCAAATTATCTGGACAGCGTCCTGGGCAGCCTGCTGTGGGTGACCCTACTTGAGCAGGCTTGACAAGATGACCTCCAGAGGTGCCTTCCACCCTCAACCCTTCTGTGACATGTAGTTGTTGGTCTGCATCCTAGAGTCTTGAATCCTTCACCTGGAATATAATTGATTCGGGGCAACAATCTGAAATGGGGGGAGTGGTTCCCTTGGCAAACATTCCCAGGCACGGAACAGAGGACAGTTTGCTTTGATGCCTGTTCTTTACTGAATATATGGACACAAGTCAGTACATGTGTCTGGGATCTAGGGTTCAGTACCTGCCTGACATAACAACAATAACATAGGTGTTGGCTTAGTTCATGGTCCAGACTAGCTGCTGCCTGACAGTACCTCTCTTTTGTGTGAAGTTCAGTAGCCCACCAGTTTTCCTCCCACCTCATTTCTTGTCTGGATTAACCACTTATTTACCTACTCAGTTCTGGGGTGGTGCACATTAGATGTGACCTCAGATGTTGTAAACAGCCATGGTGCTGCCATTTGCAGTGGCACTCTGTGATAATGCAACAACACCATGTTACTGCAGTTTGTTTTGTGAGATACTGGGAGCCGGGCAGAAATCTTGTATGTCTTGCTAAGGCGTCATGCGCAGTTCACCCTGCAATGACGAGCAAAAAAAAAAAAGAAAAGTAGCACCAAGAAAGATCAAAGCTGTTAATATTCCTGCCAGAACCACTCGGTTCTACAGCTGCTGACTTGCAGAGCAGAAGCCCTCAGCTGTGAGATGTCTAGCACATCTCTGTGAGCATCCAAGTGCTTATGAGGACAGTAGTATGTAACACTCTCTGCTGGCCAGTGATAACTGAAGAAAAAGTACCAGTGACTCAGAAAGAATGGTAGGAGGGAAACCATGCACATTTGTGAATTTGAACTCACATCCAAGATTTTCAGTCACTTTTGGCTGGCTTCCAGCCCATACCTCATAGCATGTTGTAGGAAAAATCCTTCCTAACAGAGAGGCCCCAGACCAAGACTGTATCAGGATATCCATGCAGTTGAGAAGCTTCATGTGGAAGAAAATCCCTTTGTGGAGAATATTGCGAAGGCATTGGTATTTCACATGGACTCACGTGTTTTGTGGATTAATAACCTCATGTCAACAAGTCCTCGGTCATACTGGAAGTCTAGCTCATGGGGCCCGGGACCTTGCGCTGCTTTTTAGTTTAGAAGACATTAAAATTTGGGGTGTTCTGTCAGAGTGTGTCATGAGAATAAAAGGGAGAAAAAAGAGGAGAAAGCAGTAAATAATAATATCCTTGAATCAAGAGCTGTAAATTCTGCTGATGCTTGGAAAATGAACATTCAGAGGACTTTAGCTTTTTTCCTTTAATTTTCTGTCTTGAGTGAGTCATAGAAAGAAAGGTTTGGACAGACAACCACGAGTGAACAGGGTTAATCTGGTATATTGAACTACCAGCCATTAGGCGAGCTAACAGTCACCATGCAATTGTGAAGTAAATTAGCTAGATCAAGAGGGCGCTTGTAAAATTTATTAATTTTATTTCCCATTTGTGAAGGCTACAAGTCAGCTAACGCGGTTCAGACAGGGAATCGTAACTCCCTAACCCACTGAAATAGAATAGCTCCATCCCTTGAGGGAGGGATGCAGGGTATTGGTGAAAAATACAGAGGGACCAACTCTCTGTTTGAGGTGGGGTTAGAAAATTCAGTAAAGAAAAGCAGCGAAGCTCCAGACACATACTTGGCATTCTTGCAAGATTTTAACTCCATATTGTCTTGAGAAAATATAATCGACCTTATGGAATTTCCATTATGTGCTACATCTGAAATGACTGAGAAATCGGTTAGATGCTGATAAGTTTGACAAGTGGATTTGGGTTAAACTTCCCCTCAGAACTGTTGTAGAAGGGGCTTGCTAATTACTTGTTTTGGAGACGCAAAAAAAACCCAAACTCAAAAGAGTCCTGCTTTATTTAAAATAGAGGGTAAAATACCAACCAACCAAAACACAACAGCGGGAGTTTGCGATTTGCTGGAGGTCTCACGGAGTTGCGTTGGGCGGGG